>JADBJO010007801.1:82500-106255 GCA_016801955.1 Conus betulinus
ATCATTACCTAGATGTGTGTTCTATCATTACCTGGATATGCGTTCTATCATTACCTGGATGGGCGTTCTATCATTACTGGATATGCGTTCTATCATTAACTGGATATGTGTTCTATCATTACCTGGATATGCGTTCTATCATTACCTGGATATGCGTTCTATCATTACCTGGATATGCGTTCTATCATTAACTGGATATGTGTTCTATCATTATCTGGATATGCGTTCTATCATTACCTGGATATATGTTCTGTCATTACCTGGATATGCGTTCTATCATTACCCGGATATGTGTTCTATCATTACCTGGATATGTGGCCTATCATTACCTGGATATGCGTTCTATCGTTACCTGGATATGTGTTCTGTCATTACCTGGATATGTGTTCTGTCATTACCTGAATATGTGTTCTGTCATTACCTGGATATGTGTTCTGTCATTACCTGGATATGTGTTCTGTCATTACCTGGATATGTGTTCTATTATTACTGGATACTTGCCCTATTATCACCTGGACATGTACCCTATCATTCCATGGATATGTGCCCTGTTATTACCTGGATGTGTTTGTCTTGTTATTACCTGGATATGTACCCTATTGTCACTTGGATATTTGCCCTATTATCACCTGGATACGGCCCTATTGTCATCTGGATATTTGCCCCAGTTATTAACTGGATCTATGCCTTGCTACTACCTGAATATGTGCTTTGCTGTAACCCGGATATGTGCTCTATTATTACCTCGATATGTTTTTTATCGCCGCCTGGATATTTTCCGTTATTACCGGAATATGTGCCTTATTATTACCTGGATATGTGCTCTATTATTACTTGGATATGTGTCTTTTTATCACCTGGTTATGTGCTCTATTATTACCTGGATATGTGTTTTGTTCTAACCTGGATGTGTGTACTAACATTACCTGGATATGTCCATTATCACTTAGATCCGTGCTTAATTATGGCTCGAATCTCTTCCCTAGTTATTGCTCGGATCTTTGCTTTGTTATCGCTGATACCTGTGCCTTACATTGCTGGGATCTTTGCATTGTTACCACACGGATCTGTGCCCTATTATCAAATGGATCTATAACTTGTAATCACGTAGATTCAAGCCTTGTTACCACCAGGATATGTCCCTTGTGTCAACCTGGTCTCTATTTTGCTAACCTCTTGATCAGTTCTACGTTAACACCTGGATCTGACAAGATACCTGGATTTGAGCCTTGTTAAGCTCCCCACCTCCATCTCCACCCCACCCACCGCTTTTCCCCTGGATCCCTGCTTTATTACAAGCTGCATCCATGTCTTGTTGCCTCTCGGACCCGTGCGTCGTCTTCGTCCAGAGGCCACTGTAGTCTGTATTTGCTGGCAGAGCACTGAACTAGTCAAGGTGAGTCGTACGCATGAGGTGCGAGAGAAACAACTGGGCTCTATGACAAAACTGCACAGCAGTGTTCAATGTTTGTGTCTGGTACTGATTCTGAGCTCAGGTATCCGCTTACACCACGCAAGGCATTAGAATTGTCTGTGACAAATAAAAATAGTGTGATGGTCAAGTGGTCATGACAAAACAAACGACATGATAGAACAGTAGTAAGGAACGTTTGTTTTTGTACCTGTTGAACCACTCTCTCACTCATCTCCAAGCAGCATTTCAGATGCAGTAGGTGAACAGGTCAGCTATAATAACAACAATTACAATGACAACAACATCAACAACAAAAATCGTAATTGTGTAAGGAGGAGGAGGAGGAGGAGGAAGAGGAGGAGGAGGATAAATAAATGAACGACTAAATGAATACATACATACATACATACATACATACATACATACATACATACATACATACATGAAATAAAAATGATTGGTGGAATACGTCAGCAACGACGACACACTTGTGTAACATGTTTAGTCGTTGCTGTTGTTGCTGTTGTTGTTGTTGTTGTTGTTGTTGTCCAAGTCGTTGGTGATAACAATTGAAAAGACGAAAGTGACGACCAATCTACTGTTGCGTGGTCGGTCGAAAGACATTATGAATCATGAAAAACGTACATGAGAAAGGTCTTGAACGAACATATGAGCATGGAAAGAGGTGTGGAGAAGGGTGGAAAAGGAAGGGGTTGTGTAGATTCACGCCCTGATAGGCAGTTTGATTGCTTATGCAGACAGGTTGGATTTCTGCCAGTCATGCGATTTGTTCTATACACTACGGGAACTTTGCCAGCTTCGAAGATCCATAATTACCGTGGTTTTCTGCTGTGTTCGTGTAATTCTCTCATTCTGACAAATGTTGTTGCTTCATAATCATTTATTTTCGGCGGGGTGTTTCTGTCCAGCTTGGTCACCATGAAAGAACAGACATTTTGTCTCATGAAAACTGGTAATGATGACTTTTAGAAACAGGTAATTCATGTGTATGCTGTATTGTTGTTATGCGGTTTACCACTGATATGCTGCAATAGCATGGAAGACGAAGACTACCGAACAATTGTTTTGAATGCTTGTGGCTTCGTGACATTTTGATACTGACACTTGTTGTTTCCTTTCTTTTGATCTCTTAACAGCGTGGACAGCAATAAACGTTAATACTGTCACGTGGAAAATCATTATTTTTATGTGAAAATTACTACTTTCATATCAGAATCACCGTTTTCAACAGGCACTGATTACTTTGTGAATATCACCGTTTTATGAAGATAATACCGTTTTCATATTGAAATTTTTAATTGTTTTTTTTGTTATTTGTAGGACCCCGTAGTATGGAAATGACATTTCCTTTCCATTGCTGTGGGATTGATTTCTTGGGCAATGTCAGCAAACGTTCTTTCTTTTACTGCTGGAGAAGACAAATCCACTGCGCCAACACTACAAGCATAATTCATCGAGGATTTTGTAAGGTTTTATAAGAATACGGTTAAGGTCAGGTTACGTTTGGGGTTAGGGTTAGCGTCTAGTTAGCGTTCGGGCTAGGGTTCGGGTCATGCTTTCTACATCAGAGTCTTCTTCTTCTTCTTCTTCTGATTGTTATCATTATCATTATCAGTAGTAGTAGTAGTAGAAGTAGTAGTAGTAGTAGTAGTAGTAGTCATCATCATCATCATCATCATCATCATCATCATCATCATCATCATCATCATTATCGTTGTTGTTATTGTTTGTTGCTGCTGTTATTATTATAATTGTTATCTCATTATTATTATTATTATTATCATCCTCATCCTCATCATTGTTATTATTCTCCTCACTAAGACTACTACTTATATAGCGCCTATCCTCGATTAGAAGCCAAGCTGTAAGCGCTTTACAATCCACGCTCTCGTTTACACAACAGGCTGCCTACCTGGGTAGAGCCAATGGAAGAGCTGCCTCAAGGCGCTACATTCAGTTGTCTCCCCTGTCATTCAATTAATATCAATCACTCAGCTTTTCCCCCATCATTCTTGCAATTTCTCACGTAGGATACATGCTACATTAACATGTCATCCAGATCAACGGCCAAACTGGCCTTCTCTTCCGAAAGTTGGTGATACCATTTTACGTGTGTGCAAGATTGAGTGAGTTCACACACGGAATCTCGATTTTTAGTTTCATTTGAAGGACCATAGGACCATAGGGGAAATAGAGTCAGAAACACGTTAACTCCGAACGCAAAATCCGTCTGTATCAAAACGGGCCAGCGAAGATTCGAACACGCAACCCCAGGACCATCAGGATTACGAGTCCGGCGCTCTACCATCTGAGCTGTTACGGCCTCCGATCATCTGATCATGGTCTCCAATGCGTTCACACGGTGCCAGTCATGTACTGTGACAGTTTACGTGGCAGTGCTCTGGCATCCATTGATCGCCTCTTCTTGGACCGAATGTATGTGTGCTCATGACCACAGGAGCTTAATTCCCAGCCCCCTAAAGACCGACATCCCATGAGTGTCTTCGCCAAAAGAGTCGCTTTTTGTTCGTGAAAAACTTTTTCAAACTTGTCAACACGCTGAGGTCACAACAAACTTCTGTGTAAAGCATCAACATGTCCAGTATTCGTAAGTGTTAGTTGGTATCAATGAATATTTGCACGGAGATGAATGGTGTGTTTATAGTGAAGATATGTTTTTTTTTTTTTTTTTTTTTTTTTTTTTTACTGCTTTCAACACCAGTGTGTCAAAACGATGGGAAAATTTTGCTTTTTGAAAAGGTGGAATTAATTTTTGTGGAAAATGACATGAACCATTTCGTTTCTTTCTTTTTTTTTTTTTTTTTTTTTCTTTGTGTGTGTGTGTGTGTGTGTGTGTGTGTGTGAAATTTTTTGTTTTTGAAAAGGTAGGAATTTGTGGAAAATGACATGAACCATTTCGGGGTTGTTGATTTTTTTTGGGGGGGGGTGGGGGGGGGGGGGGGGGGGGGGGGTGGTTGGTGAAATTTTGTTTTTGAAAAGGTGGGAGTTTTGGGAAAATACATGAACCATTTCGTTTTTTTTTTTTGTTTTTTGTTTTTTGTTTTTTGTTTCTTGTTTATTTTTGTGTTTTGTTTTGTTTTTGTTTTTTTTTTGTTTTTTTGTTGTTGTTTTTGTTTTTTTTTTGTTTTGTTTTTTTTTTTTTTTGGGGGGGGGGGGGTGGAAAGGTGAAATTTTTGTGAAAAATGAATGAACCATTTAGGGTTTTTTTTTTTAATTTTTTGGGTGAAGTGTTGTTTTTGAATAGGCCGGAATTTGTGGAAAATGATATGAACCATTTCGCGCGCGCGCGCGCGCGCGCGCGCGCGCGCGCGTGTGTGTGTGTGTGTGTGTGTGTGTGTGTGTGTGTGTGTGTGTGTGTGTGTGTGTGAAATTTTGTTTTTGAATAGGCCGGAATTTGTGGAAAATGACATGAACCATTTGTGTGTGTGTGTGTGTGTGTGTGTGTGTGTGTGTGTGTGTGTGTGTGTGTGTGTGAAATTTTGTTTTTGAATAGGCCGGAATTTGTGGAAAATGACATGAACCATTTCGTGTGTGTGTGTGTGTGTGTGTGTGTGTGTGTGTGTGTGTGTGTGTGTGTGTGTGTGTGTGTGTGTGTGAGCGTGCGTGCGTGCGTGCGTGAGTGCGTGCGTGCGTGCGTGTGTGTGTGTGTGTGTGAAATTTTGTTTTTTAAATAGGCCGGAGTTTGTGGAAAATAATATGAACCATTTTTCATCTTTTCTTTTTTTTCTTTCTTTTCTTCTTTTTTTGGTGAAATTTTTGTTTTGGAAAGGCAGGAATTCGTGGAAAATGACATTAACCGTTTCATTTTGTTGTTGTTGTTTTTTGAAATTAATGGCGTTTTAGTCATTCAGTCTATTTTAGAGATTTAACGTCAGTTTTGTCTTCGCGATACATAAAAGAAGAAAACTTGCATAAGTTGGTAATGATGGAATGTACAATTGATTTATCTTTAAGTTAACTGTCATTTCGAAAGAAAATGACTGATGTCTGACTTGCAGGGCTTTCGACATTTGGCAAAAAGAACCAAATACTCAAGTCTGTTGTAAACTCACGTTTGCTCCAAGAGCTTTACACGGTAGCACTTCGCATCAACTTTGGAAGTGTTGCACAAAGGTAGTCAAACACATAAACATACTGTGACCATTTGGAAACTTTTTTTTAATGTCAATTTTTGGCAACATGTCTTCAAGCTCGACAGAGAGAGAGAGAGAGAGAGAGAGAGAGCTAAGAGCTAAACTGTCCGGGATTAATCTGACCAGGACACAACTGTGAAGGGCGCCGACGTTGAGGAAGCATGCACCGGAAGAGGAGAGCTAACTCTGTTTCCATGTGATGTAAGTCAGTCTCGGGGTGAAAATTTGCTTTTCTTTCTTTTTCCTGCTCTCTCTCCTCTCTCTCTCTCTCTCTCTCTCTCTCTCTCTCAAGAGAATGTTTAGGTAAGTTGGATGTGGTAACTGCGCCAATTCACTGGCGCTTTCAAGATGAAAAATGGACCTGATGCCAAACACGTTTGTACTTACATCACTGTGATTCCCTGAACTACGTTACATTGTGTTTCACTCACGGGACTGACGTGTTACACCAACTAAAATACGTAACTCCCTTTTGACAGAAATGAAAGGGGAGGTAAGGAAGAGTAAGGAGGGGCGACTGCAGGACTGGGATGGATATTATTGCTTGAATGTGATGTTTATCCTGATTTTATGCCTTACAATGAAACAAAAAAAAATTAAATAAATTTAAAAAAAAAAAAACAGAAAGAAATAAACAAACAAACAAAACGGTTTCTGGCGAAACAGAATTTTCTCGCAGCAACTAGTGCTCATAACGAGTAAAACTACTCCAGTGTGTAAATGCAATCTGCTAATAGTATGTGCATTCACCTGAAGTGTCACTTACCATGAAATTTTCCAGTTCGAATCCCAGCCTTCGCTGCCAGAATTGCAAAAGACACCGGGATTTGCCCGTGGGTGATGGGAACACCATTTGTCAGTGGTGTGTCTGTGCGTGCGTGGCCTTCGAGAAGTAGATAGCCAGACACACTCTCCCGCGGCCAGCGTCTGACGTCATGGCCGAGGGCAAGGCCAACGGGAATGAGAACTGTTCACCTTGGTGTCGACGGTCAGCAGGGGTTTCACTGACTAGCATGTGGAAATTTTCGCTTGAGGAGGTGGTAAGCATCAGTTTAAGAGGGGTTTTTTTTTTTTTTTTTTTTTTTTTTCCCAACAGAAGCCTTCTCTTGTTCTGACTGGTTGGTCACATTTTGGCACTTACTGTCGCATTTCTCGGCCATCGGGGGGGGGGGGGGGGGGGGGGGGGGGGGGGGGGGGGGGGGGGGGGGGGGGGCTGGCATAAAGTAACTGATGGCAAAACTTGTCCTCAGGCGAGAAGACTGGAGGTGAAGATGAAGCGAAGTATTCTATACCCAGAGAAAGGCTTCAGCTTTTTTGAGTGGAACAAACTGAAACTGCTTACACTGCCAGTAAACAAGCACTCCTGTGCAACCTTGCTTAGGGCCTGTTAGGTTTTCGCTTTACTCTCTGAGCCTATTCTACGAAAAAAAAACACCCTTTTGAGCCCATCACATACATCACATCTGAAGAGACTTGCGTCTGCATTGAACATCAGCTGTGGAATAGAACAAGCTAGCGTTCGTGCAGAGTACCTGAAACAAAAATGCCAAAGAAGTTTGAAAGGAAAAATCATCGTGCTTTAATGGTAGACGAAATTCAACCTGGAAGGTTCGGCTTCTAAATGCTCTGTATAGGTATCCGTAAAGCCAGTACAGCTCAAGTATTCATGACAGCTGTCTCTGCTGTCTAAATGGAAAGCTGTTGTAGCCATTGTCCCTACCAGAAACATCAATGCAGCCTGTTGCATGACATGGTCCCGCAAATTCTGGAAAACGATTCACACAAGAGAGTACATAGTCACCCGCATCATCTCGTATAACAACAGAATCAACAGAAAAGCATTCAATGTGTGCGGGCACGCTTCAGGTTTCTATTCAAACTCCCCTTTAAAGCTGATGAAAGGCCATTTCTTCTGTTTGACACAACTGAATTAGAAATACCTGATCATCCCAGAAGGATGTAGAGAAACTTTTAATTTCTTGCGTTTTGCGGCTGTGGGGATTCTACATTTGAAATAATCTTTCACCCGCTTACAGAAATTGCATTCTGAGAAGAAATCGTCCATCAAACTTGCTCCTGCTCTGAATCAAATATGCTTGTGTCCAACATCCACTGAGGAACGACATGTCAAACTGATGCAGGACATCTTTGATCAGCGGAACGTCCACAGCTCTAGAGCGTGATGAGAAGCCATGGCAGTCTGACACCAGAGGACCCAGAGAGTTTTTGAACATTATTTATGAAATAAGGAATATTTTGACACTTCTGTACATACAGGCCTGTCAGTGTCACATCTCATTAACACCATCTTTGCATGTCTCTCTCTCTCTCTCTCTCTCTCTCTCTCTCTCTCTCTCTGTGTGTGTGTGTGTTGTGTGTGTGTGTGGTGTGTGTGTGTGTGTGTGTGTGTGTGTGTATGTCTGTGTCTGTGTATGTGTACACGAACACGCTCACCATGACAACATAACCAATAATGATGTTAAACGTGGTAAAGAAACCAACCAAACGTAGTGGGTGATCGCAACAAGGGCAACAACTTCGCCTTTTACAAATAAACCAGTAGAAGCATCAATGTGGGGTGCTTTCCCTTTGATTTCTGTCGGCAATCATTTTATGACTGGTATGAGTTGCTGACGTAGCGGTGAGGCGTTTTTGCTGAGAGATGGGAGGGACGCAGGGGGGGGTGGGGGGGGGGGGGGGGGGGGGAGGGGGGGAGGGGGTAATGGAGAGGGTCAGGGAGGGAGAATCGGTTTTGAACCTTCCATCTTTCGTTCTTTGTTACTTTCTGTTTACTTTACCCTCCTTTTTTCTTCTTTCACACACACACACACACACACACACACACACACACACACACACACACGCGCGCGCGCGCACACGCACGCACGCACGCACGCACGCACGTACTCACGCACGCACGCACGCACGCACGCACGCACGCATTTACACCACATACATTTCGTATGACTCTTTGCTGTGGAGCGGTGCCCTGCCCTGTGGAAGAACTGAACTTTTTGAACTAGAGAGATAGTCAGGCCTACATCCATACATCCATCCATACATACATGTATGCTTGCATACATAATACATACATGCACAGATTCTTATCTCACCCCACACCCTTCCGTGGCGCGCGCGCGCGCACGTGTGTGTGTGTGTGTGTGTGTGTGTTGTGTGTGTGTGTGTGTGTGTGTGTGTGTGTGTGTGGTGTGTGGTTTGAAGTGAAGGAGGTGTGGTGGTCGGTTGGTGTGTGTGTTTGTGTGTGTTTTAGACCCGATTCCAGCGAAACAGTATGAAAAACATTGTGTACAGAAGCTCTCTCTCTCTCTCTCTCTCTCTCTCTCTCTCTCGCTCCCTCTCTGTCTGTCTGTCTGTCTGTCTGTCTGTCTGTCTCTCTCCTCTCCCTCTCTCTCTCCTCTCTCTCTCTCTCTCTCCCTCTCTCTCTCTCTCTCTCTCTCTCTCTCTCTCTCTCTCTCTCTCTCCTCTCTCTCTCTCTCTCCCATTATCTTTATCACTTCTGTCCTTTATAAGAATATCTTTAGGCCTAGCGTCTTCCAGATTCCATAAATCTATGATCAAAATATACACAATGTGTACATCTCATCACCTACTTATGTGTGTTTGATATAAGACATGTCTGGTTTGTATCCTTAACGGGTCCAAAAGAAAGTCTTCGACAACAATTTTTTTTGTTTGTTTGTTTAATCTCAGTTAAGTATTGATCAGTAACATGCCAGTGCATTTAGACAATTTTCAAGCTGGAAGTGTGGGAGGCGAAGGAGTGGTGGGCTTGGAGGACGGGAGAGGGGGGATGGGGGGGGGGGGGGGGAGCGAATCAGAAAGCAGAAAGGGATGTAGGGGGGTGGGGTGGGGACGGGAGTCTTGGGGAGGGTCGACAGAATGTGAGGGTGAGGGTGGGGGGTTAAAAATGAGAGTTCCAAAAGAAAGGAGATGGTTCTTGCATCACTGACAATTGAAAGACAAAAAAGACAATCAAAGCAGCCATGTTCCTTACAGGGACATGATGACGGCTGAGGCTAGAGTGAGCCTACTTCTTTTTAACACCCCACCCCACGGCACAGAAAGGCAGCGTGCGGTTGACAGTCATCCGGGAATACACCAACCCGGCATGTTGCCCTTCCAAAAAAAAAAAAAAAAAAAAAGAAAAGAAAAAGAAAAAGAAAAAAAGAAAAAAGAGAAAAAAACAACACGAAGCTCGGGGTCTAGACCTGGGGAGCACTTCCAACGGGCAGTGGAAGAGAGTCGTAAAAAGATTTAGAGAGACAGCTACGGAACTATACCAAGATCTGGTAGTGGGATCATGACGCCTAAGACCAGCAAGGTGTAAGTAGGCAGGGTTCATGGTTAGCACAGCGAGATACAGAGAGAGAGAGAGAGAGAGAGGAGAGAGAGAGAGAGAGAGAGAGAGAGAGAGGAAGATGGCGACAGAGAGAGAGGGGTGGCTTAATGGTTGAGAGAGAGAGAGGCCTTCATGGTTAACAGAGAGAGAGAACAGGCCTTCGTGGTTATCAGAGAGAGAGAGAGAGAGAGAGAGAAGAGAGAGAGAGAGAGATGTGTTATCAGCTGCCTGTCGAAATCCAGCAGAAACACGCACGTACGTTATTTCTGCACAACTATGGGCGGTCATCACCCCAGCAGACATGCTCCAAATTAACTCTACGAGGTAAGTTTCAAAATGGAGCGACTGATGGCGGAGAACGAAGCAAAATTTAGAAAGAGTGGGGGTTAGTTGCCGCCAAGGACATTGACAAACAAAGTACAGGACAAGACACCGTGTCTTGTGCTGTACTTTGTTTGTCAATGTCCTTGGCGGCAACTAACCCCCACTCTTTCTAAATTCTACGAGGTAAAATGCATTTAGGTCGTTTTAGACGAGAAGCTAGCTAGAAACTACTATCAAGAGAACTCCAGAGCAAGATTTACTTATCGTTTTGCCAGACGGGAAGAACAAAATAGGACTGGGTGCGTATGATCAAAAGACAAGACCGTTATGGGAGAGTAGGAAATGTTAGGGGGGGGGGGGGGTAAGGAAAGTAGGAAAAAAACATAGCAAAATGGGGAGGGGGGGGGGGGAATATGGGGGAAAATAGGGAAAGGGAGGAAAAGAAGGGAAGGCGGGGAAGATGTATGAAGAGATAAAACAGTAGAATAGGAAGGGCACAACAGAAAAAAGTAGGAAAAAGTTAGGGTGAAGTGTGAAAAAGTGGGAAAAGATAGGGTGAAGTGGAAAAAGATAGAACGAAGTGCGAAAAGATAGGGCAAAGTGGGAAAAGATAGGAAAAGACAGGACAAAGCGAACCAGCGAACCCGTGGTGAAGTGGTTAGCGTCGCGGACTCCCGGCTGGGAGGTCGTGGGTTCGAATCCCATCAGAGTCATGTGGGTTTTTCAGCCCGACCGGCTTCTACCCAGCGTTGAGTTTGCTGCGGACTCAGTTTGGGAAGACTGGGACCACACAGTCGAGTTTCATCCACTTAATGGATGCGTTTTCTGAGAGTGTTGCTCAAATTTCCTGACCAACACTGCAGGTGCCTGTATCTCTCGGGTCTGGTTGATGCCCGGGATATATTTATGAAAGGAAGCGTAGAGTACAGCCCTGTCATGTAGTCTCAGACCGAGATGGAAATCTGTAGCATCATCTTAATCATCCTCATTCTCATTGATCAGCATAAAAAAAGTCTCAAATTCTGTGACCCTTCATGCCCTGTTCTCATGGTGACCTGAATTTTCGATGTCCTCTCCAAGTCTGTGGCCTTGGTTTGGTTCCGTCGGGGGTCACCGGTATCGGCGAGTCCATGGGGGCTGTCGTTGGACGGACGTGGTGGCGCCCTCCAGAGGGAGAGCTCACTCACGCCGGCTTCGTGGCCAAAGACTAAGCAATTATTGTCGTCAGTAGAAGGCTTAGTGGGGGTGGTGTCCTGCGTATGTTAGATCAAACAGGCGCCACTAAACACCACCGAAGTGACTCGACAGCAGTGCAGTGTCTCCTCCGTAGGGTTGCCTCTTGATGACTTGACATTGACTGCTCCCTGTGGATTGCCCGGTGCAGGGGCTGCGGCGGAACCGACCGGGCTGTAGCTGTGGATGGAGGGTGTCGGAATGAGCGGCGTGGGTGCACTGCCTCTGAGGTGGCGCAGAGGCTGGGGGTAGCAAAAAAAAAAAAAGAAAGAAAAAAAGAAAATGAAAATGAAAGAAAAAAAAAAAGACAGGACAATGTGGGAGAAGATGGGAAAAGATGGGGCGAAGTGGGGGAGAAGATGGAAAAAGATAAGAAAAGACAGGACGAAGTGGGGAAAGATGGGAAAAGATAGGGCGAAGTGTGAAAAAGATTGGAAAAGATAGGGCGAAAGTGGGAAAAGATAGGAAAAAGACAGGACGAAGTGTGAAAAAAAAATAGAGAAAAAAAAAACAGGACGAAGTGGGAAAAGATCGGGCGAAGTGTGAAAAGATTGGAAAAGATAGGGCGAAGTGGGAAAAGATAGGAGAAAGACAGGACGAAGTGGGGAAAAGATAGGAAAAGATAGGGCGAAATGTGAAAAAAATAGAGAAAAAAAAAAAAAACAGGACGAAGTGGGAAAAGATGGGAAAAGATAGAGTGAAGTGGGAAAATATCGGGAAAGACAGGACGAAGTGGGAAAAGATTGGAGAAGATTGGGCGAAGTGGGAAAAAGGTAGGAAAAGATAGGGCGAAATGTTAAAAAGATAGGAACAGATAGAAGAAATAGTAAAAAAAAATCAGAAAAAGGGTAGGGGGAAAAAAAAGTCACAGGAAAACGCGAGGAAAATGCAGAAAAAAAATTAGGAAAAAACGTATAGGAAAATGTAGGGGAAAACAATGTGGATTAAAGAAGAAAAATGCAGAGAAATGTAGGGAAACGCAAGAAAAAGGTAGGAGAAAACAAACAATAAGTTGGGAAAAGCAGACAGAAATTTTTTTAAATGCAAGGAAAATGGTAAAAAAAAAAAAAAAAAAAAAAAAGAATAGGATAGAAAAGTAGGAAAAGATGAAAGAATCTTGCAAAAGGTATAGAAAAGTGTGATGTAGGAAATAGTACCAAAGGGAACTAAAAGGAAGGAAAAGGTAGAAAATATAGAAAAATTCTGGAAAAGATTGGAAAAGTAGCACAAAAAAAGACAGAGAAAATATGTAAATATAGGAAGAATTAAAAAAGAAAAACTGGAGAAATCTAAGGAAAGAGCTTGTTTACAGAAAAAAAAAAAAACTAGAAATATGTAAAAGGAAGGGGGGGAAAGTACAGAACCAAAAATGCAATGGTTTAAAAAAAAAACTGCTGAGGAAACGTGTGTGTGCGGGGGGGGGGGGGTGGGGGGGGGGGGGGGGGGGGGGGGGGGGCAGGAAAAAGTAAGGTAAGAAAAATAGGGGAAAAAAAAGGTTGGGAGAGAGCGAAGAAAAATATGAGTGTTAAAAAAAAAAAAAAAGGAAAAAAAAATTAGAAAAAGTGGGGGGAAAGGGTACGAAAAATAGAAACGGTGGGGTTTAAAAAATGTAAGAAAGGGTAGGCATAGTGAGGGATGGGTTGGGGGGGGGGAGGGGGTAGGGGGTTAGGTAAGTGTGGGGGGGGGGGGGGGGGGGGGGGACCAGGGGGGGGGAAGGGAAAAGGTAAGGAGTAGGAAGGAAGAAAGCAGGAGAAGGGACCCCCACACGAAGCAGGAGGAAGGCAGCGAAAACTTTGCATACGGAACGCTCCTCTGCACGCCGGTACGGTGTTGTTGTCTATCCCCAAGTAGGGTTCAAGTGATTCCGTTACGCCATGTTTGTGTATGAGCCCCACAGGAAAAGTGCATGATATATGAAGCGGCCACAGCCACTATCGGACAAGCTATGGGGTTACTCAGGGCAAACATCCATATCAGTCACGATACTATCTCCTCAAAAAGAGAGAGAGAGAGAGAGTTAAAAAAGCCTCTGATAACAGAAACAGACTAACAACAAAGGAACAGGACAAGTAAATACACGATTTCTTTCCATGCCACATTTGTGTAAAAGCTGTGGGTAGACTGGCGATCCGGGTGAAACTATAGTAACATACTATGTCGTTGTTGTGGTGTGGTGTTGTTGTGTTGTTGTTTTGTTTATTGTATTTCATGTCACCATCTCTCTCTCTCTCCTCTCTCTCTCTCGCTCTCTCTAATCTCTCTCTCTCTCTGGGTGTGTTTTTATTTTGTTTGCTACCGGTGTCGTCTGGTTCTTGTTCTCTTTTTGTTATGTCTTACTCTTCAATCTATGTAATTAAATTGGCCAGTAGCTTGTATGTACTTGCAGTCAATGTAACTGTAGGGACTTAATAATGGTGTTTTTTTTCGTTTGTTTGGATTATTTGTTTGCTTGTTTTTTTTGGCATGTTGTGTGGGTAAAACGCAATTTCAAAAAAGGTTTCCTTTTCATGTTGTTTAAACCGTTCGTCTTGAGCATGACCTTTTCAATTTCACTGAACACTTCGAAGGCTGGCTGAACTTCACGAGGCGATCACACGGTGTTCCTCCTGGAGCACAGCCAGAAGAGCAGAGTTTTGGGGGTCAGTCAGAACATTGTGTGGTCCTATGCAACATAAGAATGAAGGTATAGACACTGTGGTCCTATGCAACACAAGAACGAAGGTATGGACACTGTGGTCCTATGTAACACAAGAATGAAAGTATGGACACTGTGGTCCTATGTAACACAAAAGAATGAAGGTATGGACACTGTGGTCCTATGTAAACACAAGAATGAAGGTATGGACACTGTGGTCCTATGTAACACAAGATGAAAGTATGGACACACTGCATGGTCCTATGTAACACCAAGAATGAAGGTAGGAGCATTTGTGGTCCTATGCAACCACAAGAATGAAGGTAGGAGCATGTCGGTCCTAGCAACACACCGAAGGGACAGGGACGTACCCGAAAAGTGGAAAAGAAAAGGGGCTAGGGATGAAGCGGCATCCGAAGCACCCATTAATGAACAAAAACATGACAACAGTAAGCAGTGACAAAGGCTGATGAGAAACCAGACTGTCCACCAGCAAGGCAATGATCAAGGCAAGGATAAAAGAAGTTAACAGGCAGGCAGCAGCCTTCGACACCATCAGAAGCCAACAAGTTCAGAGCACCTTGGATATGGAGTTACAGAGGATGACAACTGGCATTTCTTCATCGCGACCAAACCTAAACCGAGTGCAATAGGTGGACAGCGAAGAGAGAGCTGCAAGATAATGAGCTACAACCAGACATGAAAATGCTAAATTATGCTATTAGCACCAACAGCGAATTTGGTAATGCTCCTCCGATTTCTCAAAAAGAAAGAGGAGGGAAGCTGTTCGGAAACCCAAAAGAAAACCAGTCCTCAAGAGAGGGAGGCCAACAGTCTGGAACCGGTCAAACTCGGGAAAGTGAGGACATATTTGTCATCTAGGAAAGCCATAAGAGCGTGCCAGTAGAGTTCCTGCCCAAGCGCGACGATCCGCCCCCTCCGATAGCGATCGTTTGCAAGATTTATCTCCATTCCACCGAGTTCCCCCCCCCCCCTCCCCTCCCCAGGGAAAATGCCATTACCCCGGAAAACAGCAGCCAGGTGTTCCTCCGCTCCGCCTAGCTCCCCCCCCCCTTCTCACCCCCCCCCCTCCTCCCCCCCACCCCCCCCCCCCCCCACCCACCCCCCCCCCCCCCCCACCCCCCCCCACACACCAGTCCCCCTGCGCTCCCTCCCTCCCTCCCCTCCTAGCTCCTTCTCCTATTAGTTCGCTCTATCGCTCTCTCTCTCTCTCTCTCTCCCTCTCTCTCTACTCCCCCCCCCCCATGCCCTACCGCACCCTCCCCTCCCTCAAAAATAAGTAAATACAGAAAGGGTACATCCCCATTATAGTCTGTCTAATTCTGTCAGATAATGCTGGGCGGAAAATAATGCAAGATCATTATGAAGGCAGTTACTCAGTCACTACACGCGTACAATTATACTTCATGTTTAAAACAGGTATTACTGTGATTGACCTTCATGTGTACGCTAAGATCAAGTCACCTGCCTTTAGTTTCGTTCCGGGTGTGTAGGTGGTACCTTACAGAAGATAACGAGGATGTTTCTGGTTTCTATTTCTTTATTCTCTTTGACCTCATTGTTATCACTGCTCGTTTGTAGAGGATTTTGGTATGAGATCTATGCATGGCGCTGACATTTCCCACTATGTAAGAAAAGAACATGCTTACATCAGATGAGGATGATCATAGACATCTTGAACAGGGTGACAGTATCGCAAAGTGTTTCAATACAAAATGTGTGACGCGCGCGCTCGCGCGCGAGCGCGTGTGTGTGTGGTGTGTCGTGTGTGTGTACGCGCGCGCACCTGGTGGTGTGTGTGTGTGTGTGTGTGTGTGTGGTGTGTTGTGTGTGGTGTGTGGTGTGGTGTGTGTAAGAGTGAGGGGGGATGAAAGTACACGATGTTTTGGGAGCTGTAATAATATAGCAATGACCTGACTCTTTTTAACCTTATGTGTGCTTCTTAATGCTATTTTCGTTGAACTTGTAGGCCCACAAAACCAACAATTAAAGACATCTTTTCTGTTTTTATGACTGAAAAAAAAATACCAATGCATAAAGCCTTGATAAGATATATACGCTTAAAAACTGACTTTCCAGACGGTACGAGAAGAATCTGCCCACATTAGATTTTGTTAGATCAAATATTTCCTATGATATCACAATACTAAGCAAACCAGTTGAAGGCATGCAGGACAACAAGCAGGGCAAAAATCATGTACACACAGACACACAGACACACATACCACAGAGAGAGAGAGAGAGAGAGAGGAGAGAGAGAGAGGAGAGAGAGAGAGATCGGAGAGAGAGAGAGCGTGAGAGAGAAACACTCAGACGTGCAGGCAGAGAAAAAATATCTTTAAAAAAAAAAAGGAAAGTAAAAGTAATGCAATCAGCACCCCGACACTTTCTTAGTTTAAACCGCTTCTAGGTGAAAAGCAATAGCAGATCCGTCTATGGTTCAAACAACCAAGGGGGGGGAGGGGGGGTGTGATCCAGACTAGCATGCCATTACAGTTGTCTTCGGGGCAGGTGCTTCGTTTATGATCCTCAGGAGGGGATGAATCAGAGAGTGTGGACTTGGTACAGTCTGGTCTAGCAAACTATGTAGTTATGTCCTGGTTCTTGACGTGGCTCCCTACGATTGGCAGAACTTTCGCCAAAAGTTGTCGGCTCAACCATCAAACAAGTTCTGTGAATATAGCTGACAGTTCAGGACGCTGACGATGTTAGGTGTCTGGCAGGTGATGTGTTGGCGTATTTCCCAGTGTCTCTGGTCCCAAGGAGAGATATGAGACCACTGTTATAAGTTCAGAAGGAAGCCGCTCTAATGGTTAGGACTATGCTGGAGGTCCTTCTTATGGGAAACGTGGATTGGGAATGTTTTCCCAAAGTTCTTCCTTCTCCTGTCTGCTCAGTCCAAGATCCTTTCCGGTAATCACCGTTTTTAGGGTCAGAGTGCAGGGACATTTTAGGGTCAGAATGCAGGAACGTTTAACATTTCTTTTGTGACGATTTCCGAACAAAACCTTTTGGATCTTTCCTTTCTTTATTTTAACGGTAAATATTGATCATATTTTCTTACTTGCTTTGGTTTTTTCCACTTTCAGAGTTCTTTTCTGAGGACCAGTTGAGAGGATGCGCTCCTACCACTTGATAGCCTTGTAGGCTCTTGAACCACTTCCATTCACATAGCTGCGGGTAATGGCCATGTTCGAGGAAAGCGCTTTTTGTGGCCCCAACGGGCATGTTCAAGAATGCGATTCTGAGGGCGGGCAAAGGGCACGTTCAAGAATGCGCGATTCTGCGGGCAATGGGCATGTTCAAGAATGCGATTCTGCGGGCAATGGGCATGTTCGAGAATGTGATTCTAAAGTATATCATCACCAACAACTAGCATCCTGAGACAAATACCCATACGAACAGCAGCCCTTTAAAGACTGAAAGGGACGTGGCAAACAAGAACGAGACAAACAGGAGTCATGGTGTTTCGAAAACACATTCAACCGTGATGCCCCCAACCTAAGTGCTTGTTGCTTTCATGACAAAGCATTCATACGTCATCCGTTGGTCCTCTGTCCATTTGATGTTTCGGTGCGGGTGTCAGCGAAAAGTCAGACAAGGGACATTACTCTGGCTGGGACGTATTGTGAACTACTACAGTCACGGAATCTGCTTCATTCCATTAACAGTAGGCGGCAAAGAAGGCTGTGACTGGGGAGACATAAAACAGAAACTGGGCTGGAAGGCACGATGTTTCTCATCCAGCTCAGCCAAGAACACGTCTACAGAATGGGTTTGGCCCCATGGCTGTTACCGTGTGCTGTGAAGTAATGACAGTGGTATGCCTTTGTTGAATACGGTTGTCGTTCTTCAAAGTAAATACCCAGGGCTTCAATGACGCACTCAGGGGGTTTAATACACGGAGAATGTCATCGTTTACAATTGCTAATTGGACAGCCGGAATCCGCGTGTTTTGTGTGGACAACATAAGGGAGACAACACCTATAACTGCGAAGGTTATGTCTGATGAAACAGGGCCAGGTCGGTTGTCGTTTTTTGTTGGGTTTGTTGTTCTTTTCTTACGTAAGCTCTTTAGACTCAATGACTTGATATGGCAGATAGTCTTCCAAGGGTGGGTGAAAGTTACGAGACAAATGTGGACAGTTGCTGCACGGGTACTGCAATACCAGAGAAAAGCAGCCCGTAAGAGGAAGGCGGTGGGTGTGTGTGTGTGCGTGTGTGTGCGTGCGTGCGTGCTGTGTGTGTGTGTGCGTGCGTGCGTGCGTGTGTGTGTGCGTGCGTGAGGGCGTGCGTGTGCGTGCGTGTGTGTGCGTGCGTGCGCGTGTGGTGTGTCGCGTGCGCGATGTGTGTGTGTGTGTGTGTTGTGTGTGTGTGTGAGGGATCGGAGGGATGACACTGTCTAACAGTGGCAGTGGCATACTGGCATCACGTTTCAGTCATCAATTTTTGTCCTGCCTACTCTTTGTTGTGTCCACTACAGCTTGGCTGGGTCTCCACTGATCTGTGGTCACAGTGCAAAGGGGCCGTGATGGTTCTCCACTAAGTTATCATCAAGTCTCAGCGAGGTATTGACATGGACGCTCCGATTTATCAGCAAAAAACCAGGCTGCTCAGTGAGTAATTCGTAGATAATGAAAGTTCTTCGGGTACTTTGCCCACATCCGCCGGCAGAGGAAGCTGTCTTTTAATGCGTCGTCTGTCCTCAACAGTCAAAAAATCCCGCGTGACATGCGGAGACGAAGACTTCAAAAGCCAGACCGCCCTTAGGAGAGGGCTTTGTTGTTTGTTGGTGCCATCGTTCGTTTCACGTAATACCCTGTTCAGAGCGTGTCTTCCTGTTCACATGGTGATTCCATTCAGCTGCTTTTCATCTTTAAGTGTTCTTCAATTTGAAGCTATGTATACATTTGAACTTGAATTTTGTTTTATAGATCTTGGCTGTGTTGTCTGGTCTTGGCCTGCAAAAAGACTAAAAGCCAGTTCCTGTTCTAAAATAATTTCGAGCTTTTTTGTTGTTTTTTGTTTTGTTTTGGTTGTTTAATGTCCGTGTGTGGGTGTGTCGGTGTGTGTGTTGTGTTGTGTGGGTAGGTGTGTGGTAGTAGTGCCGTGCGCGCGCGCGTGTGCGTGTGTGTGTGTGCAGCGCGCGCGAGCGCCGCGTCGGTAAAATAACGTTGACAGACACATTGGAAGTCACAACACAACACACCCACACACACAAACACCACACACACCACACACACACAACACACACACACACACACACAGAGGCCACATTCATTCATTCATTCATTCATTCATTCATACAAACATAAACGAGGAGGCGTTGGTTTCTATTCATTGTCTCTTTGACCTCATTTGTTTACAGTGCTCGTGTGTAGATTTTGATGAGATCTAGCATGGCGCTGACATTCTCAATTTTTAAGAAAAGAAATGCTTGCAATCAGGACTACATACTCACATGACACCTGGCATCTTTGAAAGGGTTCATTAACACAATGCCACCCATTGCTGGACCTATGAACTGACTTTGACTCTTGTTTGTCTTGTTTTTAATCTTTATTCTTCATCTTCTAGTTTCTTCCTCCATCTCCATTTGCTCTCTTCCCTCATGGTTTCGCTTCGCCTCTCCTCTTGCTACTAAGAAAAGAAACCTCCCTCCCTACCCCCTGTGCCCTTACCACCCCCTCATCTCAAACATCTCTTCCCTCAACCCTTCTTGTCACTCTCTCTTCCTTCTTTGGAACCACTTTGTTTCTGGCCGAATCTTCAATAAGCGTTATATGTTTGATATGAAATTACAAGAGAGAAAAAAAATAAGAACGTCCGCACCGAAAAAAACATCAGCTTGCCTCATTCTAAGAGAACACATAAATTCTATGGCGCCCCTAAGTCACGGTTTTCGCTGGCTACTGTCGGGGGGGGCTAATTTAGTCCGCTGTTTCCTCAGTCATGTCTCTGATTGGGCAAATGGCGTGCGAAGTAAGTCTTTAGGAGAATCATTTCAGACGCATTGTGTTTTGAAAGAGCTCGTGTAGAATGATGTAACACGGATTTTGCAGTAATACAAACAGGATACGCGTGTTGAACTCGTCAATAAACGGACGGTCAGATTAGACAGCGTGACTATGGAAATACCCGCTCAGCGTGATTGTGAAGAGGGCGAGAGAGTACATTACACTTGAGGGGTTGGTAGGACTTTAAGGGGCCGGGACCTAATGACAGCCGTTTTGGTGTTTGTTACATTACTGGTACGAGCTTTGTGCACACAGCATTGTTTTTAAAGGACCCGGGGGGGGCCCCCGTTTACTGCGCACATTAATTAAGAGTTTTCGTGAGATTTTATGGTACCCTATTAGCTCCTTGAGTTTGGGGTGAAAAAAACAGGATGATGAACTGCACTGAGTAGTACGGTGTGTGCCTACAGTCTGTGGATGCAGGTGGACCTGATGCTCTTCAGGAAGAGTGCGTGTCGCTGTTGTCTCAGCGGCCCTCTGAAAATTCAGGGAGCTTTCCCTCTGTTCGTCAAACCGAGTTGTGTTCGTGGGCTGAACACCTTACAACAAAACAACTTCTGTTTATAGGTGAATGTTTTATGTGGGTCTCCATCTGAAACGTTTTTGAGTTGTAGGCCGAACAGACGACATAAAGTCAGTGTAACGTCCAAAGAGGTCCAGTACGGTGGGCTCTGAGCTGTAATGATTCGAAAATATCAAGGTCAGCACACTGACGATGTAAGTGTAGGATTTTTTTGACAAGGTCAACTTCAATGTCAACGCACGATGTTGTTTGTCAAAACAGGAAGCCCGGGTGTTAATTTGTAGCTTCACGCTGAAGTTTATATGAATAGGTCATTTGCTAAATCGCGGAGGATGTGAAACTGAATAGCGACAACAATGCTACAAGGAAATAAAACCGAGGCAATGTGCAGGTTCGTGGTGTCATATATACGGTGTAATAAGCAATGAATGGCAAACACGGAAAGTTGTGTTTTTAACCCAAACCCTCCGTTAAGAAAAACAAAAAAACTTTGTTTCTTCTTGTTTCATCCACCAGTTGTCTTGTCTTAGTGTGTCTGGTCTTGTCTGTTGGACCCTCTTGGCGATTTGAAAGAGTAGAAGGGCTTTTTTCGTCAATCTTGTTGAATGTTATTCTCGACTCATTAGGAGTCACATGTGTGTCTGAAAGACGAAACAGTCGCTCGCATTTAATTTTCATTCCATTCACGGTATGTAGAATTCGAATCATTTGGATCGTGAAGCTTTCGATAAACCCACGACTGTAGTGGATACTAAAGTATTGCCCGTCTCTATCTATCATCTTCTATATCATATCTCTATATCTCTCTCTCTTGTCATCTATATCGCTATTAGCCGAATGAATGTGTGTGTGCTGTGTGTGTGTGTGGGTGTGGGGTGGGGGTTTGGGCTGTGGTGTGCTCTCTACGCGCGGGAGCACGCCGGTTATGTGAGTGCGAGCGCGCGCGTGCACGCATTCGCAGGCCGCCTTGGTGGTTGGATGTGTTATATGTCGCGCAGCGCGCGGCGTGTGTGGTATGTGTGAGTGTACTGTGCGCACGCGCGTGCGTGCGTTGTGTAGGTGTTGGGCTGCGCGTGCATTCGGTGTACAGTATCTGTTCGTCTGGAGCGGTATTATAGTTTACCAGCTTTCAATTACCAAGTAAGTTGCCAAAGGAAAAATCACATGCATTACGCCTTTTATTGCAATTGCTGGGGTAGCATTCTGAGTAAATCAAGACGAAGTATTATTGGATATTAGGTATTATAATATCATCATCATATCATCATGCAAGAGCCATGATTAACCAAGGCCAATGCCCTAAAGGCGGATTGTTTTTTTTTTAATCCCGGTAAGCGGCAATAACATTACGGACACCTGTCCTTCTTTCCATTAAATAAAATTGTGAGGCCGATGGTTCTTAACGAGTGGGCATGCTATCTATAGAGTGCTATTTCACTACAGGGCAACAGGACTTGGCCAGGAGTGAAGTTCGGGGCTCGATTCATGTGGTTTGTCAACATGAAGACAGGCCCTCGGTCTTCTCAATCCGTTTCAGAAACCTTGGAAAAATAGGCCCAAGAGTCTTCCTTTCAAACAGGAACTCTCTCGTTCTCTCTCTCTCTCTCTCTCCTCTCTCTCCTCTCTCTCTCTCTCTTCTCTCCGAAGACGCCCCTAAAAGCTTGTCTGTGCGTTTGTACTTCCTCGTTTGGATTACTGTAATGCTCTTTATCTGGCTTCCCGTGTTGTGTCATCGAGACAGTCTGAAGGTCCAAAATCTGCTGCCGGTCTCATCTTTCGCATGTCAACATTGACAAAATTTCCCCCAGATGCCTTTTCCTCAAATGACTTCCCGTTCAGCAACTTGGATCTTCAACTCAAAACTCTGCATCTCCCTGTTGCTGCGTAAACTCTCCGAATCCTTCTGTCCTTAATATCTGAATTATTTGTTGCATTGTATACCTGTCACGTGACCCGCGCTTCTTCTGATACTCGTCTCTTTCATATTTCCTTCAGTCGTGCTAAAAACGTTTGGTCAACGGTCATCTGCCTGTCAGGAATCTTTTGTTGGGAGCAGTCTCGCACATCAGCTGAGCTACGCCTGTCTCGGTGCCCTCTTTTTAAATCAAACTTGAACATGTTCTCTTTTAGCATGTGATTGATATATACAAACATGTGCCAGTGCTGTAGTCATGATATGTTTTTGGATGTCAGTGTTTCTCATGTAATAGGAATTGTTTGTGTTTATAGGTGGGATAATAGGTGAAGAGGGAGTATGAGATCGGAGTTGGAGGATCGGGGGGGGGTGGGCGTGTGAATGTGGAGCGAGCTTGTTGCGTTCATGTGTGTGTGTGTCTGTCTGTTCTAATTATATTAGCATTGGAACCGACATGTATTCGTGTAAGTGTAAATGCCTAGGGCATTCAATTTAGTAGGCGTACAAATACTGATAATAAACTAAATTATTATTGTTACGAGTTATTATTACTGTTGTTGTAACGACTAACACCTACTTAATTATTTTTCTACGAAATTTGGAGGAAAGGTTGAAAGTGGACCCCAAGAACGCAAACCCTGATTGAATTTATATGAGCCGTGGTAAAAAATATCATGAATTTGCTCCCGCTGAAACCTACAGAACGAATTTACCGAAATTTTGGTGGGAAGATGCACAACAACCCCCACCACAAGCTCATTTAAATTGGAGTATGATCAGTGGTGATAATGTTTACACATTTGCCTATCGTCAAAAAACCAACAGAACTGATGTACTAACGGAATTTGACGGAAGATTAGATGTTACCCCTGAAACGAATCAATTAAATGTGGTGTGGATCTACATCGCGAACAGTTAATATGTTAAGCCCGTTCAGCAAGAATATTACAAAATTTTCACTGAAACATGTACTATGTGCAGTTACTGTTTCCAGTTGATATAATTAGCGTACGATAATTATTTCAAGGGATATGAACATGCACTAGCTAGCATAAGAGAAACATGGGACATAAAATATTTTAAAAATCATAGATTACTGTTATACTGATTCAAAGAAAAAAAAAAAAAAAGAAAACAA
>JADBJO010007802.1:0-40000 GCA_016801955.1 Conus betulinus
TCCTAGCAAAGTGATCCGTCTACTCAAACCAGTGTAATAACAGCTCATGGCAAGGAAAAAAGGATGTTAGCCTGCCCTGATCTTCCTAGCTCATAGAAAAAGCTATATTTTTCAGAATAATGTGAAGGATCTGCACACTTATATTCAATAACCCTGCTATGCTAAAAATAAAATCATGTTTGAGTTTTTCAAAGCATCAAGTGGTGAAAAGTGCATCATTTTAAAATCAATGTAATATGTCGACACATACTCATTTAACAGTCACTATACGTTATCCTGTCAGTAAAATAGTTCTTGAGATATCAAGAACTTCAGTGAGTTGAAGTACCCTTCCATGAAACAGATCAGCCCAAACTGGTCTTACAGAACAGGGTGCCCTGGCTGTGAACTGGTCTTACAGAAACAGGGTGCCCAGGCTGTGAACTGGTCTTACAGAACAGGGTGCCCTGGCTGTGAACTGGTCTTACAGAACAGGGTGCCCTGGCTGTGAACTGGTCTTACAGAACAGGGTGGCCCTGGCTGTAAACTCAGACCTACTGACAACACTGACCAGCGCCAAAATGATGATCTGGTCACATTTTACCATCCTCCTAGCAACAAACTGATCACACACACATGCACGCATGCACACACACACACACACAAAAAAAGGGCAGTCTAGGTGCCACTCACGCGGGTGTCCTGTTTCTCCAGGCCGACGGCCTTGACGACCTTGATCTGGGTGACCATGACTGGCTGCTTGGCACAGCAGTTCCACCATTTCTTCACTGGGACATCGGTTTTCAGTTCCCTGCCACAGCCCACCACAGACCATCAGTGCTGGCATCAGGCAGCACTGGTAGTGACCGTTACCATGCAGCAGGTCAGTGTATCCTGCACACTTCTGAACTAATTCATAGACAGTTGTCAAGAGTCTGGGAGACACGTCAAAGTCTCCACTGAACACCTGTGGAAATTGAATCGCTCATCCCACTGGCCCCCTCCCATTCTCCCTCCACACTCTCACCATAACTTTGTCACACCATCCACCCACTTTCACTTGCACTTATACGTGCGCTCGCACACGCACACACACACACACACACACAATCATCAGTATATTGTTTACATTCAAAATACCAGATTTTTTCTGTGCTTCTTGCCTGAAAGTTTTTTTCAACTATATTAAAAATTTAAAACAGAAAAGTGTCAAAGATAAAAAAAAAAAAAAAACTGCTTACATTTGAATGATTGTACTGTCTGTCAGTAAATGCACCCAGGAAAAAAGACTGTCGCTTTTCCAACCAGTACTGCTCCTTAGTCATGTAAACACATTCCATGTTGGATCCTTCATCTTTCATGGCTTCAGCCACCTCTCAAAATGAGAACAGCCCTCCCTCCGCCATCTTGTTTGTGGACAGAGTGACCTGCCTTACCTGCCTTAGTATGACACTACCAGGAGGAAAATACACTGTTTTCACTGCAAAGTTAAGAACTGCATGTAGTTCAAAGGTCAAGTTAATATCCTGTGTGGTTTTCACTGGAAAGAAACTTATGAGTGTGCATTAAAAAATCCTGATCTTCCACATTTTAATTTCGGCAAATGCTAAAATTCTAATGTCAACGCAACCGTAAAGAGTCTGGTCTTGCTTGTTTTCAAATTTCAAAGGCTATTACCCTTTTTTTTGCACAGATCTTTATTCATCAGTTCTTCATCCTTTTCACATCTTATCTCTCTCTCAGTGTCTCTTTGTCTATATATCTACTTCTAACAGTCATAAAGGATCCATGCATTTGGTTTTGATGACTTTCCTCTGTGTGTGTGTGGTGTGTGTGTGTGTGTGGTGTGTGTGTGTGTGTGTGTGTGTGTGTGTGTGCGCGCGCGCACGCACGCGCATATTGCTCTAAGTTTCTATCAATCTTCATGCATGCACACACACACACACACACACACAAACACACACACACACACACACACCATATACACACACTCAAGAGGGATATATACACAACCATTTGCCTCTCAATCTCTGCCTCACATACAACACACACACACGTACACCACACACACAAACACACACACACACACACACACACACACACACACACACTCACACACACACACACACACACACACATAAAAACTCGCATGCAACAACACTCACATAAAATTATTGGGCAGCACTGGGGTAGACCCTGAGGATAAACTCAGCCTCCTGGTTGGGTCAAAGGTGGAGGGCACAATGGCGTAGCGCCCCTTCTTCAGGGGACCGTAGCGCAGGAAGATGGAGCGACTGTCTCGGTACACGGTCGACGTCGTCCTCTCCTGAAGGCTGAGGTCATGCATCCTGTAGCGTCGGTTCAGCTCCACCTGTCAAAGGGAGTGAACTTCTGAAAGACCATCTCCATACAAGGTACATTCCGGGTCAACGTGGGACAGTTTCACATAATCATGTGAAGAAAGACAGCAGACAGTTCGTTTTATAGTGATATGAAAGCCATGACTGTAGATTTCTTAAAACAAATTCATGTAGTTCTGAAGATTTTTTTTTTAAGCTGATTAACCTTAGTGGCCATGAAAAAAAAAAGTTTTATGGTTTAAAATGAAGAGATAGAAAACAGTCTTGCAGATGATATCTGATGGAGGAAAATATATTCAGATAGCACAAAAATCATCATACCCAAAACTTGTAAGAATAAGGTCAGCGGCCTTTCTGAGCATATTGCATAAAACCATGTCTGCAATTTATATATGCTCTGTTAGGCTAGGTCACATTTTAGCCAGTTCATTCTCGTGACAGCGACAAATCTGACCCACAGAAATTATGGAAAAAGGTACAGACACCTGAAGTGTTGGTCAGGAAATTTGAGCAACACTTTCAAGAGACACATCCAATATGTGGCTAAAACCTGGGTGACGTCTGGGGTGGGTAAGAGCTACTAGGGGCAGAAAAAACCATACAAATAAATGGCTGACAGGAATCAAGACCCACAACCTCCCAGTCCTGAGTCCCGACTTTAACCACTTCACCACAGCATGTTTGGAACTCCCAATAAATGTTTTCTTTTCACCAACCCAACAGTCACCTCTACTATAGAGAAAAAAAAAAATTTAAGAATTACAGACCACAAATCAACAACCCCAATTCTTTGTAGGCTGAATCCTATCAGCTGTAAGGACATTAAATAAACCGATCTACCAATAAATGAATACATGGTTTTCTTTTTTTTTCCAGTGAGCCACATGTCACAGGAAACACATTTCAAACAACTTGAAAATAAAGTAAAGCCAGACCCTGAGAACGGTGAAGCCAATGGTCTGTTGATAGCCCTTCTTGTCACGGGCGCTCTTCCTGCATCAACTGGGCCATGAATTCTTCATCATCACCCACATCAAAGACATACTGACATCACACACACACACACAACACACACACACACAGTTACCATGTCTTATCATGACCCACATTAACAATCTGCAAATGTGACACATGCTTCGAAGTATGAAAAATCACATACACACACACACACACACACACACACACACACTCATGCACACACTAACACACTCTCTCTCTCCCTGTCACGCGCAAGACGCCATTGCAGTTTTTTGTCGTTGAGGAGTGTAGCCGTGTAATTCTGGCTTGCTTGATAAAGGGGGTTAAGTCCAGGAGAGAAGGTCTGTGGGTGCGATTGTTCACGTGTGTGTGAACCATGATCACCGTGAGGGTCAGCTTGTGTTGTTGTTGTCTATTGGTTGAGGGAAGCTGGGAGCTGTGGTCAGTTTGTCGACTGGGGATGCTTGCTTGGATTCTCTCACAGTTTCGACTCCTGGAACCGTCCGCGAAGGTTCGGCGGTTGCAGTATCGTGTCTGACACTCTTGCTACCTCTCGCTTGGTAGGGTGTCACGGTAAGCTCTCGGTCGACCGTGTGTTGGCTTGGCTTCCGAGCGTTTGTTTCTCTGTTTCGGTGTGACCGTCTGCAGTTTACGTTGAGCAGTGGGCAGAGGCGTCCTCTAGTACACTGCAGCGCGGGTGTCCTGTCCTGTCCTGGGGGTCGACCGTCCTGTGAGGGAGACGGAGGTCTTCAAGGTCGGGTCCTGCTCCAGGCGTCAGTGTGCTGTTTTTTTTGATCCAGGTGAGGTTATATGGGATGTGAGGAGTGGAAGGTGGTAACGATCGTGACCATGTAAATAATGTATAGACGGGGGGAAGTGTGCCGTTAATTGGCGGTATGTATTTAAGGTGAAGCTACGGCGTTGTTTGGTCACATTTGTGAAGGTGCAACCATAATATCTCGGGTGTGGCGCTTATTGTGGTTATTCCGTGATGGAGGAAAGATGGGGGGTGAAATGGTATTGTTTGTGCGGCGTCGTATATGTCGTGCGAATGGTTTAAACGCCACATGTGCTTGGTAAGGCCGCCTGAATTGTGACAGTAAGAAAAGCGGGTCGCGTAACTAAAAATACTTCCGTACATTCCTTATTTGGAGCAGACGCGTAAACGTACGTGTAGGCTGTTGTGAGGTTCACTTATATAAGGTGTAGGGAATAGGGTGATGTAGAGAATGGAGAGGGTGGTAGTCCTAGTTGGCTTGCTATGGTAATCAAATAAAAAGGGGTAGGTAAAGGGAGGGGGTGGGTATGATGAGGGTAGGGGTAACTTATGGATATTATAGTAGCGTATACAATAGTTAGGTTAAGGTTGGTATTATAGAGGGGGTAGCTTAAGGGTATCTTTGGGTTAAGAATAATACTTATTATAAAGTGAGTGCAGGGATGTTAATTGTTATGTATATGAATAGGTTTTCATGTGCGGTGCTATGATATGTGATGTGCTATCCCATGTTTGGTTGTGAGGGAAATGTTTATGCGGTCATGTTTTTTTTTTTTTTACATTTTTTTTTTTTTTTACAAGACTGATTTAATGTCGATGGGGATGTAACTTAAGATTGAGAGAGTATTACCACAGGCATTTGTCAATACGGCTTTAAAAAATGGAGATTTGAGGTCGATGCGGGTTTGCCTATTCTAGTTCGTACCAAATATAGAGGGAATACTGTCGACTGTTCTGTAGTTCTGTTAATGGTTTAGTAGTGATAGAATTGTATGTGAACAAGAGCTATAGTATGCTGTTAAAATCGTCCATGGCATTAAGACAGACCTTGTGCTGTTAATGTCCGACTGGTCAGTTCTATTACTTTGCTGGTGACAATATTGGTTTTTGATTAGTGTGCCACTGGTGTGAGCATTGTCCACCTTTATAGTCGCGTTGTATGAGGAGGGGGGTACATATTATGGAGAAATACAAACTCAGCCCCATGTGCAAATGAACTCTGGTGATTTTAAAAAAAAAACTGTTGTCTGGACCGATAACATTTACGACTGCTAGTCAAAAAACTCTGGTAGGAACAGCAGTGGGCTGGGTTAAGTGGCGTTAAACCAATATCGGTACCGTGTAGTCATAAGGACGTTTTGTAACTGTAGGTGCTGACAGACCGCCCTGGCTTCCGCCTTTGACTCCCGCCTGGGCTGTCGTTCCTGGTTTCGCTGGATCTACCCTGGCAGCTGTCCTGTCATCCGCTGTGATGTCTTGCTCTGATGGTCGCCTGACTTCCGCCTTGGCTTGGCTCTGACGCGCCCACCACCCGTACCAGTCCGAGGTGGAACCGACCTTGGGTGGGGTGCTAAGTGAGGCCGCGAGGGGTGTGGGTGTGGTGTCACCTGCCGCCTGCGTCTGCCATTTGGAGGAGAGTCCTACGTGCGTGACCTGTCCAGGTCACGTGTGTCCTCACCGCCAGCTTCCAGCCTGCGACTCTGTGACTGCAAGGTTGTTTCCACTGTGGTCCTCAGGTGTCACACGTAGGGTGTGATAGTTACACTACTGCATACACACACTTTGTGATAGGTAGTGCACTCTATTACAATTCATCAGTTGGTGATCTTCAATCATCTTCAGTCTCCGTTGTTAGTCTTCAGTCTTCTTCATCTGGTAGGCTTCAGTCATCGTCATCGTTTGGGTCTCGACAGCTGCGCCTCACTCTCTGTCGTCCTAATGTGTGAGTTGGGAAACTGTTTGACAAGTATATATATGTGTTTCTTAGTAATTTGATTATTTGAGGGAAGAAGTGGGGGTGTGTTTGTTAGATAAGTGCTCCTGGGTGAGCAAATTGCCAGCAGAGGTTGGTCAGGTTATCTTGAGCGGCTGGGTATCGCATGGGCACCAAGGGTTCGGTGGCGCTGTCTAATTGCCTGGCAGTCCAGCCCTTGGTTACCATGTGATTCCGCCAGTGGTGCCCCTTGTCTAGGTTGGACTCTGGGTGGGTCGGGATCCCCTGAGATTCCCAGCGACAGGAGGGCATGTTGTTATTGGTGGGTGTTTGTATGCATAGGAGTTGGGTCTGTGCTTGACCGCTGTGCACTTGGGTGCTGTGGCGAAGGAATTGCTGGGGTTTATATGCCTGTCCTTTGAGTGCTCATGGGTTGTAATGTGGAAGTTAAGGTATATGTGCTGTTGGGTGATTGTGAATGATTGTGGGAGTGACTGTAAATAAAATTGGCTGTTTGTGCACCTGTATTCGTTTGCTTGTGTCTGTTGTAGTAGTGCGTGTTAGTATTAGTTAGTGGGAGGGAGGATTTAAATAGGGAAACCCATTACATCCCTAGGGTGTTCCCTGTCAAATGTGTGTCATCTTTCCCCTTTTCTGTTGTGGTGGTCATACGTTGACATGTTTAAATGAATGTTGATAGGCTTTGCTGAATGTTGACATGCCATGATGAATTGTTGAGTATGCATAAACCATGATTGTGTTGTGAGAACAAACTGCACAAAAACGTTCGTTATCGGTGCTGTGTGCGAACAGGGGAAAATATGTTATAATGGGGAGTTAGAGGTTGAGGGTTAACTTCCTGGTTAGTGTTACTGGGGGATTACGTTGGACTAAAGTTGGTTAACCTATACCTGGAGTGAGTGGGGTAGGTAGGTGTTAGTTGGAAAAAAAAAAAACTTTGTGAAGGGGGTTGGTCTTGCGTTAGTGCGTCGGTGGTACGGGTGTTGCGGCATAGTCCGTGCGGGGCGGCGTGGTCCGTGCATTGCGACGTGTTGTGTGTGTGGGTGATAGTCTGCGGTTGTGAGATCAGTGGATGATGGCGTCTGGTACAGATCGTAAACTTAGGTCCCATCGCGCGTTGCAGCAGGAGGAAGTCAGTGGTGAAAAAGGATATGAGTTCACTCCTGCTGGGCGTACGGGTGATGCTGTTGCGGCTGGCGAACCAACATCCAGTAGGAAGGGGGTCACGGGTTGCTCCGGGGTCCGCAAAGTATGAGGTCACTATGTCCCCGGTGCAGCGGTACAGTTTGCTTGGGAAGGATTTGGGTCTCGACAAGATAGAGTGGCCCAGTTCGTTGCGGATAATCTGGCTAAGGAGGAGGAACGGAGTCAAGAGTTGATTATAAAGAAGGCGCATAGGGCCCGGGAGTTGGCTAGGGAAGAGCAGCGTGCTGCGGCTAGGTAGATTCGCTAGAGAGGAGAAGGAAGCTGCAGCTAGGCTGGCCAGAGAAGAGAAGGAGGGCTGCAGATAGGAAGGAGGAGGCCGCACTTAGACTCGCCATTCTTCGGGCAGATGCCCAGAAGAAGGAAGATGAAGTTGCCCTCCAGAAGTCCCGGCATGCCCAGGAGGTAGTGGATAGCCAGGAAGAGTTCGAAGCCAGGAGAAGGAAGGAGCAGGATGAGTTAGCATTGCGTCAGAAAGAGGTTGACCTTAAGTGGGGAAAAATTGAAGCTTAAGGAGCGCAAGATGGAGCTAGCTGCGCAACGTGCGGAAGATGAAGCTACCAGCCATGTTGCTATTGATCCTCTCAATGATACCGACGATGTGGATATGTATCTCGCCCATTTTGAGCGGGGTTGCCACACTCTGTCGTTGGAAAAAGGACATCTTTGGTCGTCTCGACTCATTGCTCTGCTTCGAGGGAAGACCAGAGACGCTATCTTACGTCTCAACGCTACCGACCTCGCTGATTTTGGGCATGTGAAGGAAGCGTTGTTAAACCTATTTCCGGTTGGACGCCGAGGCCTACCGGAAGAAGTTTAGAAGCATGAAAAAGGATGTTGGGGAGACGTTTGAACAGTTTCTAGACCGGTTAAAGGCTTGCTTCAGTCTGTGGTGTTCGGCTGCTGCCAAGGACGAGACGAAGGCAGAGGATGTGAAAGACCTGATCATGGAGGAACAGCTTTATGGGACGTTGACTCCTGATTTCGTGACCGAGGTCCGTCGCACATCGCCCAGCAGTGCTAAGGCGGTGTGGCAAGGGAGGCGACTCGGTTGGCTGAGGCCCGCCGTATGGGCAGGGAATGCAGGGAGAGCAAGAAAGCTGGATCGGCAACGGGGAATGGTCAGGAAGGGAAGTCTAAGCCTGCAGGAGGCAAGGGCCAGGATCAGGCCACTGAGGTCAAGATCTCTCAAGCTATTGCGTCGAGTTCAGGCAAGCCGGCCAGGGGTTCGCAGAGGCAGGTGACTTGTTACGCATGTGGTCAGCCTGGACATTACCAGCGTAATTGTCCCAATCCGGATGCCCAAGTGCGGTTCCTTGCAAGTTCTGGAGGTGAAGTCTATGCAGAGACGTCGACACCACTATGCATATCATGCTCCAGGAAAACCGTTCAGTCCACGGTGCCGAGTTAAGGTGGGAGAAGCATGGGCTGATGGAGTTAGGGGACACCGGGGCGTCGCACACCGTGGTTGCCGCAAGACTGGTGCCCTATGATGCGTACACCGGGAAGACCCAGACGGTGGTGCTGGCAGAGTCACGTTGCCGTAGTAGTGTGTTACCAGTGGCGTCGGTGATGTTAGATACACCATACTTTGTAGGCAAAGTGGAGGCTTTGGTGATGGAAGACCCGGTCACCGAGGTACTTGTGGGGAACTTCATCATCCGTGAGGGAGCGATGGTACCAGAGAGGGTTCCAGTGTACCCTGTGAGAGTGATTGGTGTGTCAGACGGGCACGTGAGTCCGGCAGAGTCGCAGGTGGCGGTACTGACCCGCGCACAGACACGAGACGCTCGACAAGCCGACTGGACCTTTGTCCCTGAAGGAGCAAGTATTGGCGGTGACTCGAGAGGAGCTTATTCAGAAGCAGAACCAGGATGACAGTAGTTTGGCCCCAGCGCGAAAGGCTGCCCACGGAAGGTTTTATTTTCCAACCCCATGGAAATAAGGTGTCCTTCCTGTGTGGAAAGACAAGGTTCTCATGCGACGCCACGAAAGTGCGACGGAACGGCGTGGCGAACCAAGTGTGTGTACCTAGGTCATTGAGGAAGATAGTGTTGGCTCTTGGCCACGACATCCCAATGGCAGGGCATTTGGGATCCAACAAGACTAAGGATCGTATTTTTCCATATTTCTACTGGCCAGGGATGTGCGGAGATATCGGCAGATATGTGAAGTCATGTCCCAATTGTCAGCGCACCCTGGACAAGGGGCGTGTAAGACCGGTACCCCTAGTCAAGATGCCAGTGGAAAAAAAACCATTTGACAGAGTTGGCGTGGACATCATCGGGCCAATTGCACCTATGTCAGCGTCAGGAAGTAGGTATGTTCTGGTGCAAGTGGATTTTGCGACCAGGTATCCCGAGGCCGTCCCTCTTCGAGCTATCACGTCTGAGACTGTGGCAGAAGCGTTGTCTCAATGTGGTCGCGAACGGGTATACCCTCCTCGGTTCTCACTGACAGAGGAACGCAGTTCACCAGCGAAACGATGAGCCAGGTATTCAAGCTGCTGTCAGTGAAAGGGCTGCGTACTACTCCGTATCACGCTCAATGTAATGGTCTTGTGGAGCGATTCAATGGCACATTGAAAAGGATGCTACGTAGACTCACCCAAGACAGACCAGAGGAGTGGGACCGATGGATGCCAGCATTTACTCTTCGCATACCGAGAGGTTCCTCAACAGAGCACGGGGTTTTCTCCATTTTGAGATGCTCTACGGACGTCGGGTGAGAGGCCCTATGAGTGTGTTGCGCGATCTCTGGTCGAAGCCTGAGAACGTAGACACCCAGACTGCAGCCGAATATGTGTTCGATTTGCGCAACAGGATCGCCGAAACCTGTGAGATCGCCCAAGGGAACTTAGAAAAAAGCGTCGGCCAGGTACAAGCAGCACTTCGATGTGAAGGCACGACCTCGTGTTCTCCAACCGGGGACGAGGGTCTTGATCCTGCGGCCAGTGAAGAATAACAAGCTGGAGTTGGCATGGCAGGGTCCTTTCCCCGTGGTGGCGAGCTACCTTTCGGAAGGATATTCCTTTGGTACCTTTGACTACAACTGAGACAGCGAAGGATGTGGTCATTGGTGCAGGGGAGGCCCAGTTCCGGGAACAACTTCAGCAGTTGGTAGAGGAATTTAAGGATGTGTTGACTGACCTGCCTGGGGAGACAACACTTGAGACGTGCGAAATCAATTGAGCACGGATGTTCCGGTGTGCGCTAAGCCATACCCAGTGCCCTACTCACAGCGTGAATGCGTCTGAGAAGAAGTGGAAACAATGCTCAGGATGGGGGTGATAGAGAAATCTGTGTCACCGTATTGTTCTCCGATTGTGCTAGTCAAAAAAGAAAGACGGTAAGATACGATTCTGCGTGGACTTTCGCCGTCTTAACAAAGTACTGGAGTTCGATGCTGAGCCCATGCGGAAATCGAGTACCTCTTTGCCAAGTTGGGAGAGCGCCGGGTCTTCAGCAAGTTGGATTTGTCCAAAGGTTACTGGCAGATTCCAGTGGACAAAGGTGTCCAACCCATGACTGCGTTCTCCAAGCCAGAGAGGCATTTTCAGTGGGTAAAAATGCCATTCAGACTGTGTACCTCGGGAGCGGTGTTTACTCGCATGATGCGCAAACTTCTTCTTCAACCGCTGGAGAGTAATATGGTGGATAATTTTATCGACGACGTGTTGGTGTCCACCATTAGCACTGAGGAGCACTTTGAGGTATTGCGGGTGGTGTTGCAGCGTCTCAGAGAGTGTGGACTCACTGCCAGGCCATCAAAATGCGAGTTGGGTAGTGCCGAGGTGTCTTACCTGGGATACAGTATTGGAGGAGGCATCGTCAAACCAGAGCAAGACAAGATGGAGCGGATACAATCAGCACCGCGACCAACGACCAAGAAACAGGTACGGAGTTTTCTGGGATTGGTGGGGGTTTTTACCAGAGGTTCATTCCCAACTCCTCTGACATCGCCCTTCCACTCACGGAGCTGACCAAAGGGAATAAGCCGCGAGTGGTGGTGTGGACCCCAGAGTGTGAGGAGGCATTTTGTGCTTTAAAGGACTGTTTTTGTTCTCCTTCGGTATGCCATTTGCCGGTACCAGGTCGTCGGTTTATTTTGAAGACTGATGCCGGAAGTAGGCATTGGAGCAGTCCTGTGCCAGGAACATGAGGATGGAGTGCACCCCATGGTGTGCGCAAGCAAAAAGTTGAACCCAGCCGAACGCAACTATTCGATTGTGGAAAAAGAATGTCTAGCTGTGGTGTGGGCAGTGCACAAGTTTGAAGCGTATTTGTACGGTGTGGAGTTCACCCTCCAGACCGATCACTCTCCTCTTCAGTACCTAGAGCGTATCAAATCCCCTAGTGGTCTGATCACCAGGTGGGCATCGTTGCTCCAGCCATACCAGTTTGTCGTGGAAGCCATCCCAGGTAGGGACAATGTTGTCGCCAATTTCCTGAGTCAGTTGGATGCATGAGGCATTGAGTGGTTGTAGTGAATTCTGATTTTTTTTGGGGTGGTTATTCATACTGTTCATGTTGTTGCTCTTTGCGCGTGTTTGCTATGGTGGGGTATTTAAAGCCAGGCTTTAAATCTCAGGATGGAGGTATTGTCACGCGCAAGACGCCGTTGTTTTTTGTTGTTGAGGTGTGTAGCCGTTGTAATTCTGGCTTGCGTGCTAAGGGAGGTAAGTCCAGGCGAGAAGGTCTGTGGGTGCGATGTTCACGTGTGTGTGACCATGATCACCATGAGGGTCAGCTTGTGTTGTTATTGTCTATTGGCTGAGGGAAGTTGGTGAGCTGTGGTCAGTTTGTCGGCTGGGATGCTAGCTTGGCTTCTCTCATCAGTTTCGACTCCTGGAACCGTCCACGAAGGTTCGGCGGTTGCGGTATCGTGTCTGACACTCTTGCTACCTCGCTTGGTAGGGTGTCACGGTGAGCTCTTGGTCGACTGTGTGTTGGCTTGGCTTTCCGAGCGTTTGTTTCTATGTTTTGGCGTACCGTCTGCAGTTTACGTTTAGGATTCAAAATGATTAAGAGACTCCGATCTGGTAGCTACCTTAACTGTGCTACGGAAGCAGCGTCTCGGTTGCTACTGAAAAGGGATGGTTCTCAGCTCATGGATATCACAGTTAAGGTTTCCATTCACCCCTTTCTCAAACTACTCGAAAGGGGTAATCAGATGTGCTGACTTGGCTGAATCAGAAATTCGGACTGAGATGGAAAGCCAGGGTTTCCTGCAGGTCCATAGAGTTAAAATCTCTAAACGAGGTGACTTAATTGAAACCAACACGCTATTCTTGACTTTTGCTATGCCATCTCTTCCAGAGTTCGTCAAAGTGGGTTATATCCGAGTGAAAGTTACGCCTTTCGTGCCATCTCCTTTGCGATGTTTCAAGTGTCAACGCTTTGGGGCATTCCAGCCAAGCTTGTCTGGTCAGGAGATTTGTCGTGATTGTGGACAGAAGAAGCATGATGAATCTTGTGTAAGTGCTGTATACTGTGTCAATTGTAAGGGTGACCATCCAGCAAATTCAAAAAGTTGCCCAGTGTGGAAAAAGGAATGCGAGATTCAAAAAGTAAAGATTGAGAGGAAATGTTCCTTTACTGAGGCTAGAAGATTAGTAGAGTCCAGAACTCCTTCAGCTTCTACTTATGCACAGAAAGTGGTCAACGATTCTGCGAACCGGTCATCGGGTGATGATCTGGGAGCAGCTCCATTCACTGCTCTGGAGAAGAAATTGACAGAACTGTTGTCATCAGTTTTGGATCGGCTTACTACACTTGAGCAATCAGTTGAGGTTTTGACTCAGAAATGCAATAGTGTTCTGACCAGCAGTGTACAACAGGCTTCAGTCCCTGCTGGTGAGGGAAGAGGCGTTTCAGTTGTACAAAGTGCTGTGGACCAGAGGTCAGGGGAAGGATCGGAGGAAAGAGTTGTCCCCTCGCTCACAAGTCAATTACAGCAGTACGAGACAGGCACGCAGTGAGGAGCGTCCTTTTCGGACTCCAGACCCTCTTAGGGTAAAATCTCGAAGTCAGGTATTTGGTGCAGCAGGTTTCAGTCCAGTAAGAGCAAATTCCAAGCATGGCAACAAACAACTTAGAAATTTATCAGGAGCGTCAGCTTCTGATCTTGTCTTGAAGAACTGTTTTAGTTCTTTGATGGATAGTGAAGTTTCTGGGGAAGAGGGCTGATAAATATTCTTTTAACAACCTAACATGGACATACTCCAGTGGAACATAAAGGGAGTTAAAGCAAATGGTCGGGACCTTGAGCTATTATTGGCAGAGTATAGATCTTCGATAATTGCTTTTCAGGAAGCCCTTTTAAGCAAATAAGAAGCATGAGATTACTGGTTTCTCCTGCATACACAAGCCAGCTTCTGCAGACTTTTCAAGAAGAGGAGTTTCTCTTTATATTCATACTCTCGGTACTTCATACAGAAATTCCACTTCAGACGGATCTGGAGTCAGTGGCTGCTCGTATCTCGTTAAACAAGGCAGTTACGATATGCTGTTTGTATCTGTCTCCATCTTTTGTGATTTGAAAGAGTCAGTTGGATGGTTTAATTTTTCAACTCCCTCGCCCATTTCTTTTATTTGGGTGACTTGAACGGTCATTCTCCACAGTGGGGAAGTAACTGTACTAATTCCCAAGGGAAAGTTCTTGAAGATTTTATATCGGATCATGATCTCTGTCTTCTGAATTCAGGCTCACCGACCTTTTGTTCTCCTTCTGGTTCTTTGACTCGCTTGGATTTGTCCATTTGCGATCCTTCCTTATTTTTGGACTTAGAGTGGCAAGTTCATTCGGACCTAAGCAGGAGTGATCACTTTCCGATTTTTTATTTATTTTACGAAGCAATTGCAGGAGTCCCCTCAAGAAACATGGAATTTCCACTCTGCAGATTGGAGTCTTTATCAGCAACAGAGATTTAAGTAGAATGCCCTTGAATCTGTTGCAGAGTTATGATGATCCTGTTTTGCAGTTCACTAAAGTGATTGTAGAGAGTGCTAAGGAAGCTATTCCCAAGTCCCGTGATAAACCTAATGATGTTAAGACCCCTTGGTATGATGAAGAGGGCAAAACTTTGAAGGGTAAGAGAAAGAGTGCTCACAGACTTTTTGCTAGGTTTCCTATGTGGGGAAACAAAGTTAAACATCAGGCATGTAGGGCAAAGTGTCGGTATGCTTTTAAAACCAAGAAGAAAGAAAGAATCTTGGAAAAAATTTTGTTTCAAATCTATCCTTTAAGGTCAGTTCAAGGAAAGTCTGGAATTAATCCATAAGATTAAGGGAAAGTCGGCTACATCAGCTATTAAAAGTTTGCAAGTAAACGGATCAATTATTATAAATAAAAAGGAGGTTGCTAACTTGTTAGCTGCTACTATTCATCACAATTCGTCAGCTGATCATTATTGCAAGGAATTCCAGCGTATCAAAAGATCAGCGGAGTCAAAACCTTGTCCTTTCGTGCCAGATAGTTCTGAGGATTATAACTGCGTTTTCAGCATGGATGAGTTAAAGGACGCCATTTTGAAAGCCAACAACTCGGCTCCTGGACCAGATGACATTCATTATCAATTTATTCAACATTTGCCCAGCTGAGGTTTAAAGGTGTTGTTGTCACTGTTTAATCATGTTTGGTGTTCAGGATATTTTCCACAATCTTGGAGAGAGGCGGTTGTTGTTCCTATTCCTAAACCAGGGAAAGATCATTCGGATCCTAACAACTATCGTCCTATAGCTCTTACTAGTTGCTTATGTAAAACTATGGAGAGAATGGTATATTCTCGATTGTTATGGCAGTTAGAATGTCTTGGGGCATTGGATGTTTCCCAGTGTGGATTTCGGAACAACCGCAGTACTACTGATCACTGGTTCGATACGAGTCTTTTATCAGGAATGCTTTGATTAATGGAGAACATGTAGTTTCTATTCTTTTTGATTTAGAAAAAGCTTATGACACAACATGGAGGTATGGAATTCTTCAGGACTTAAGGCACTTGATTTCAAAGGTAATTTACCAATGTTTATCGCTAATTTTTTTGTCTAACAGGCATTTCAGTGTTAGACTTCATTCTACCTTCTCAGATCCTTTTGAGCAGGAGATGGGTGTCCCTCAGGGTAGCATCCTTTCTCCGCTTCTGTTCAATCTCAAGATTAATAATATCGTTCAGTCAGTAAAGTCTGGGATTGATAAGTCATTGTTTGTTGATGATTTCTCTATCTCTGCCAAGGGGAAAACCTTGGCTGCAGCTGAGCGTCAACTTCAGTTGTGTGTTAATCGTGTTCAGCAGTGGGTCACTGAAAATGGATGTAAGTTTTCAGCTACTAAGACAGAGTGTATTCATTTCCATAGGAAAAGATCGCAGGTCTTAGAACCAGCTATCAGTCTCAATGGTCAGGTAATTAAAGTTTCCAAACAAGTGAAATTTTTGGGGGTTATTTTTGATAGTAGGCTTTCCTTTTTGCCTCACATTAAGTACATTAAACAATCTCGCCAGTCACGTTTGAATGTTTTAAAGGTTATTAGTCACACTGATTGGGGTGCGGACAGACGAACTTTGTTGCGATTATATCGGGTTTTGGTGAGACCAAAGCTAGATTATGGTTGTGTGGTATATGGATCCGCACGAAAGTCTTATCTCAAAGCTCTTGATCCAATTCATCATCAAGGACTGCGGATTGCTCTGGGAGCATTTCGCACATCTCCAAAAGGGAGTTTGTATGTTGAATCTGGAGAAACCCCTCTGGAGCTAAGGAGATTGTGTCTTTCCATGAACTATTATCTGAAACTGAGGGCTAGTCCAGAAAACCCTGCCTATGATATTGTCATGAACCCACCTTTTAGAGCCAAATATGACTTAAAGCCAAAATGAGATTCCTCCACTGGGTATTCGTATTTTGCCCCACTTTGGGGCAGCTGGCATTGACTTTGATACTGTTGATGATGGTCCATTACAGACTGATGTACCTCCCTGGAAAATAGCCAATCCAGAGACTAATTTATACTTAACTCAATTTCGAAAGGAGGTCACCTCGAGTGCTGCATATAAACAACTTACCTTGAGCAATGTGAACTTTATAAAGATTTTACCAAGATTTTTACAGATGGTTCTAAAAAAGCTGAGAGGGCTGCAGCTGCCATTGTGTGTCATAGCAATTTTCAGGAGCCCACCTTGTTAAGATTGCGAGATTGGTCATCTGTTTATACTGCTGAACTGAAGGCTTTAAATCTGTCTCTCAGTGCTGTGTCCAGGTCAGATCAGAACGATTTCCTTATTTTATCGGATTCATTGTCGGCACTGTCGGCTTTATCGACAAGAGAAGTTTCACATCCAGTTTTGGCGGATATTCATGATCTTCATACGCAGCTTGTCTCTTCGGGAAAGCATATAGTTTTCTGTTGGGTCCCCAGCCACATGGGAATCTGTGGTAACTCGGTGGTAAACAAAGCAGCCAAACAAGCTCTCGGTGCAAGTCTTTCCAGGAGGCCTGTGCAGTTTGTTCCTCACTCAGATCTTCGTCATAAATCTAGCTCGTATTGTCGTGAGCTGTGGCAGAGTGAATGGTCTAGCCAAATTCATAACAAATTGTTTACAATTTGCCCAGATTTAATCACTCCTTTCCCATCGATAGTAAGTAACCGTAAAGAGGAGTCGGTTTTGTCATGGTTACATATTGGGCACAGCTATATAACGCACAGTTGGATACTCAGAAGGGAAGACCCTCCATGGTGTGTTGCATGTGACAGTGTTCAGTGTTAATATTTTTTGACTGAATGTGCTGATTTGATGTGTATCAGAGAGAAGTTCTTTTCCACCAGTGATTTATCAGTTCTTTTTCGTGAGATTTCAGTGGATCTTATTTTTTTTCTTTTTTGAAAGAGGTAAACTTATTTTATAAGTTATAGTGCTTTAATAATGTATATAGGTGTTGCTGGAGTTGAACAGATAATTGTGCTTTTGTCTTTATAAACTTCAAGCGATGTGTTAATACTAGTGTGGGTATTTGTATCTAGAGACTCCGCAGATATGATAGCTGAGGTACTGATTTGGCCCCTTATAGTCCGCTGGACCCTATAAACACTAACTAACTAACTAAACTAACTAACTAACTCAGCAGTGGGTCACTGAAAATGGATGTAAGTTTTCAGCTACTAAGACAGAGTGTATTCATTTCCATAGGAAAAGATCTCAGGTCTTAGAACCAGCTATCAGTCTCAATGGTCAGGTAATTTAAGTTTCCAAACAAGCGAAATTTTTGAGGGTTATTTTTGATAGTAAGCTTTCCTTTTTGCCTCACATTAAGTACATTAAACAATCTTGCCAGTCACGTTTGAATGTTTTAAAGGTTATTAGTCACACTGATTGGGGTGCAGACAGGCGAACTTTGTTGCGATTATATCGGGCTTTGGTGAGACCAAAGCTAGATTATGGTTGTGTGGTATATGGATCCGCACGAAAGTCTTATCTCAAAGCTCTTGATCCAATTCATCATCAAGGACTGCGGATTGCTCTGGGAGCATTTCGCACATCTCCAAAAGAGAGTTTGTATGTTGAATCTGGTGAACCTCCTCTGGAGCTAAGGAGACTTTGTCTTTCCATGAATTATAATCTGAAACTGAGGGCTAATCCAGAAAACCCTGCCTATGATATTGTCATGAACCCACCTTTTAGAGCCAATTATGACTTAAAGCCAAATGAGATTCCTCCACTGGGTATTCGTATTTTGCCCCACTTCGGGGCAGCTGGCATTGACCTTGATGCTGTTGATGATGGTCCATTACAGACTGATGTACCTCCCTGGAAAATAGCCAATCCAGAGATTAATTTTTATATTAACTCAATTTCGAAAGGAGGTCACCTCGACTGCTGCATATAAACAACTTTATCTTGAGCAATGTGAACTTTATAAGATTTTACCAAGATTTTTTACAGATGGGTTCTAAAAAAGCTGAGAGGGCTGCAGTTCCCATTGTGTGTGATAGCAATTTTCAGGAGCCCACTTTGTTAAGATTGCGAGATTGGTCATCTGTTTATACTGCTGAACTGAAGGCTTTAAATCTGTCTCTCTCAGTGCTGTGTCCAGGTCAGATCAGAACGATTTCCTTATTTTATCGGATTCGTTGTCGGCACTGTCGTTTTTTATCGACAAGAGAAGTTTCACATCCAGTTTTGGTGGATATTCATGATCTTCAAACTCAGCTTGTCTCTTCAGGGAAAGCGTATAGTTTTCTGTTGGGTCCCCAGCCACATGGGAATCTATGGTAACGCGCTGGTAGACAAAGTAGCCAAACAAGCTCTTGGTGCAAGTCTTTCCAGGAGGCCTGTGCAGTTTGTTCCTCACTCAGATCTTCGTCATAAATCTAGTTTGTATTGTCGTGAACTGTGGCAGAGTGAATGGTCTAATCAAATTCATAATAAACTGTTTAAAATTTGCCCAGATTTAATCAATCCTTTCCCATCGGTAGTACGTAACCGTAAAGAGGAATCGGTTTTTTGTCACGGTACATATTGGGCACAGCTATATATGCACAGTTGGATATACTCAGAAGGGAAGACCCTCCATGGTGTGTTGCATGTGACAGCGTGTTCAGTGTTAATAATTTTTTGACTGAATGTGCTGATTTGATGTGTATCAGAGAGAAGTTCTTTTCCACCAGTGATTTATCAGTTCTTTTTCGTGAGATTTCAGTGGATCTTATTTTTCTTTTTTGAAAGAGGTTAACTTATTTTATAAATTATAGTGTTTTAGTAATGTATATAGGTGTTGCTGGAGTTGAACAGATAATTGTGCTTTTGTCTCTATAAGTTTTAAGCGATGTGTTAATACTAGTGTGGGTATTTGTATCTAGAGACTCCGCAGATATGATAGCTGAGGTACTGATTTGGCTCCTAGTAGTCCGCTGGACCCTATAAACACTAACTAACTAATTTATATATCATTATCTATTGATATACCTCAACACTCTGTAATGTGTGTAACGCAAACTCATTTACATATCTAAACAGAATCCATTGATGGTCTCCGATGCCTGCACTTTCAAAATATGCCAGTTTGACGATCGTTGTAGACGATTTAGCACTGGATATCCTGCCATTATCCTATATTTACAGCAGAGCATAGCTGTTGTGATGTATTAAATAATGAATGACTTTGCGCCTCCTACACCAGTCAGCATTACTCATATTTTTGTTTTGCATGAGGAATCAGGATGACTGAGATGTCATCACAAGATCAACAGAGGGAAAAACGTCATACAATCCACGTATAAGTGACCAACATGGAACTGACTCATCCTCGAAGCCTTGGACAGCCCAAAGAGGAGTGAAATGATAGCGAATACATCAAACGCAACAAAGTTGGACATAGACATCTAAATGCGAACGAATGTCCATCAGTAATGAAACCGACAGATCTACTGGATACGTGAGAGTCAATGGAGAAGGATGGAGATTGGGGAAAAAACGAAAAAAAAAAAAAAAAAAAAAAAAAAGAGGGAGAAAAGGTGGGGGGAATAGCAAGACAGAGGCCCCACTTTAAGAAATAATAACAGAAAAAAGGAAAGAAAACGGTTGTGATAAGGTTAGAGAGACTAAGACTCAAGATGATTTATTCATATTAGGCCTCGCCCATTATATATTTAACCGGATGAGGATATACAACAGATTAAAATTAAAACTATGACGATATTGATTGTAATCATGTACACTTCAGTCAGTCATAGCACCTCTTAGTTTAAATCCTTTATACAGAAACAGAGAAAGGTTACGTATATCTTTGGGTATAGTTGATGACATCAACAGACTCAAACAGTGAAGGATGTCTATAATATTTGGGCTTAATTAACGTTTCACGTGCTTGGCAACAGAGAACAAAATGCACCTCATTTTCTTGGCTCTCAGTGCATAATGGACAACTGAAGTAATTACACACATAAACATTGTATATCGATATCGATGTACTGCCAGCTCAGAAATCCTCAGCCTAAATCTAGTAATATATTTCAGATGCTTATCAATATCAAAATGTAGTAAGGTTTTAAGCTGTGATCGCTGCAAAAAGCTCTATACAATGTGAGTCTATCACTAGTTTGGATATGACCGGACCAGGTTTGCCACCGACAGTCAATAAGCCTTTGTCGGAAGCAACATATGACATTATGAACACTGCCGACACCTTGACTGGCCCAAACAAAACCATATCCATATTTAAACAAGCATAAGCGAACATTTGTGGCCCAGTTTTTCTTACCTCTTGCATCCATGTCATACTGCATATCATACACTTTACGTGGAATCCTGAAACTCTCCATTTGGATCAACTTAAGCCAGTAACGAATACACTGAACAGCAGAATGTATATGCAATGGATATCGATTCGTTTCACCATAAATAAGATCGTTCGATGTTGGCCTGTCCACCCCTAAAAATTTCTTCAAAGCAAATAAATGGACTGATTCACAGTGAATAACGGCATTATCTAGACCCCACAATTCAGAGCCATACTGCACAATTGGCTGTATCTGAGAATCAAACAATTTCATGAACAAATTAAAAGAATTGTTATTTAACATACACAACCTTTTCACAAGATAAATCAGAGCACTTTTAGCTCTGCTTGCAAGGTCTTTGCATGCAGCAGTAAAACTCAAGCGAGAAGAATATTCCTAAGTATTTATACACATTTACTGCAGGCAAAGTCACGCCATTATTTAGTCATCTTTCTCTCTCACTCAAATAGCCACCCTTCCTAAATGCTATGATATTGCTCTTAATCATATTAACTTTAAGCTGATCAGTTCAACCACTAGTTCATTAATGACAAGAGAAAACAGAACGGGACTGCACGCATCTCACTGACTTAAACCAGATGTGCAGGCAATGTAATCTGTTGTCCGAGAACCACATCGAACTTTAGCTTTAACATCATTGTACATGCTCTTAATGCATTTAAAAATAATTTACCCTTTTATGCCAATTTCAAGAGAACTGGCCAGAGAAGATTTCGATTAATCGTGTCAAATGCTTTTCTGAAACCAATAAATGCAACATAAAATTTCCGGTTGTAACAAAACTGTTTCTGAATGAGAGCTAGTAAAGAAAACATGTGGTCGACTGTTGAGTATCCTTTCTTAAATCCGGCTTGACATTCACCTGTGATGTTGTTTTCTTCCACCCATTCTTGCAATCTATCGTTATTACTATACCAAATACTTTACCGCCAACATCACTCAAAAAAATCCCTCTATAATTGTTTGGATTATTAATATCACCTTTCTTGAAAATAGGTTGAATAACAGATTCAGACCAGCTGTCAGGGAATTCGCCGTTATCAAACAATTTGTTAAATATTTTGAAGAAAACATGAACTATTTGATCGTTTGAATTCTTATAGAACTCTGCAATAATACCATCAGGACCAGCTGCTTTATGGGTTTTTTAGTTTTCTAAAAGCAAGCAGAATTTCTTCTTCTTCAGATATTGGACGATTCATGTAGCTTTCCGTTTCATCCTCTACTGAGTCCTCATTTACCACATTGTCAGCATCCGTATTCAGCAATGCTTTTCAAATGTTGAAACCAGGAATCAATAGATATGTTATTTCTAGGCTGTTTTCTTTTGAAAGATGCTATGCTTGGTTGAACTGTTTTCGTTTCCGCTATAATAAATTTTTGTTCTCACGTCTTGCATTAACATATTCATCTTTCTTTTTAGTTACTGAATCTACTTTCTCTTGAGATTTCACTGCACGACAAAATACCCACAACAAATCTGGTATTTCTTTTACAAAGTTTACATTCTAAATCGAACCATTTACCTGAAGTTCCATTGTTACTAAATGATGCTCGTTTTTTCATGGATTCAGCACTCTCTCTGATACAATCATTTAAAAAACTTCAAAGCATCATTCACGTTAACGTCGAGTAAATCAATCGCAAGACTAATTTTGGTGTGAATTTTCTACTGCACAAAATACTGGTATATACATCTGCACACTTCTCATCCCACACAAATTTGTGCATGACATAATCCTTTTTTTTTGCATACAGAGATCAGGAGATTGCACCGTCGGAAAAAAACAACACATGCTGCCACTGGCAAATGGTCAGAATCGATACGATCGACAACTGATACTTCACAATAGTCAAACAATATCATAAAAAGTTCGCGTGAAAAAACGAAATAGTCTGTGACACTGCTCCCAGAATCAATATGATATAAATGTGTAGCAACCTTCACAGTTGCCTTTGCACATGCCATTCAAAATGCTCAGATCTAGTGCAGTGCACACATTCAACAATGATTTCCCATCGTTAGAGAGAGAGAGAGAGAGAGAGAGAGAGAGAGAGAGAGAGAGAGAGAATTAAACACGAGTCAGAAATTTCCAGTTCAGAAAGTGCTGATCTTAGTTGTTTTGTTCCTAGAGTGGAATGAAGGAGGAAAGGAGGCAGGAGCTAGACGGAGTGTTGTTTCTGTTTGTGTAGGGAGGGTTGGAATGAGGCTTTGCTTTCATATTTCTTATAGCATTGATATGTAGTGTTCATGCTGGTAGTCACTGAATACTATTTTCTGAAGACGTAAATGTGCACACACCAGACTCTTATATCCTCTTCTTCCTGAGATTCTTCCTCCACCACAACCCTCTCTCTCTCTCTGTCTCTCTCTCTCTCACACACACACACACACACACACACACACACACACACACACACACACACACACACACACACATATGCATGCAAACACACATATGCATGCAAACACACGCGTACTCACGCACGCACACGAGCACGCACGCACACATATGAGAACGCACGCAAACACGCGCATGTCTACACACGCAAGTGCCTTTTATAATACAAGAAATTTACAAGTGGAGAAATCATAATATCTTGGCATACACTTGTGAATGTTTTACCTCAAAATTAGTTGCTGTTCTAATGTCCCTAAAGTATGTTTAAATTCTTCCATAGAAAATATACAGTTTTACTGTACAGTGATTCAAAGTCAGCCCTTCTGCCTTTACAACTTTAAATCCCAAAAAAACTCGTTGTAAGACTATCATGAAATTAATTACGTGACAGATATCCTATCGATGAAACACATTACTAGATTGTCCAAGAGCAAAGAATGCAGTGCAAAAGGCTGGTACTAATATTTTTTCACATGATAGATCGATTCCACTGACATATAATGTTAAATAATTATGTTTTTCTTTGTTCGTTATGCCCACATCTGTTACGCAGTCCAGTAGGAGTTTATGTCTAACTTTCAAACACTCGTCATATACAAACAGAAATTACTCTCTCTCTCTTTCTTCTCTCTCTTGTCTCTCTCTCTCTCTCTCTCTCTCTCTCTCTCTCTCTCTCTCTCTCTCTCTCTCACACACACACACACACACACACACACACACACACACACCTGGAGTCTGTACACAGTTCAAATCAACAGACATGAAACACCTGGAATCTGAACACAGTTCAAATCAACAGACATGAAACCACCTGGAACCTGAACACAATTCAAGTCAACAGACATGAAACCACCCAGAGCCTGAACACAGTTCAAATCAATAGACACGTAACCACCTGGAGTCTGTACACAGTTCAAATCAACAGATATGTAACCACCTGGAACCTGAACACAGTTCAAATCAACAGACATGAAACCACCCAGAACATGAACACAGTTCAAATCAACAGACATGAAAAACCACCCAGAGCCTGAACACAGTTCAGATCAACAGAGTAGAAAGAAACTCGTGGAGAGCGTGGAAGCAGAGAGTCCTCAGAAGAGAAGCCCCTTTCAAGCAAGTGTTTCGGCCGTTATCTCGTGACACTCTAGAGGGGTTGGGCCACACCTGGTTCATGACTCCGGATGTCCCTCTGCTGCCCTTTTTTTTCCCATCTTGGGACGAGCCATGGCTGGGATTCGAAACCCATGACCCTCTGGACATGCTCATTTTCCACTTAATGACTCGCGCACTAACCACTGAGCCACTGGGACACCTGATATTGTAGGAAAGTTAAGCCTTATGAAGTTCACTTTTTTTTTCCTCCTTGACCAGATCCAGCTTGAACACCTCTCTGCTGCTTCTGCCATTGCTTTCAGGGGCTGGCTTTTTCCCTCCCTGCAACTGAGAGCTGTTTCATAAGGCTGCATGCAGACGTTCCTACAAACTCCCTTGCTCAATTTCTGCAGTGAGGACTTTGACCTGATAGCCTTCTCTCCTCAGGCTGTTTGCCAGATCAGCATACTTTTCAGTCTTGTAGATTTGAGCTGCCTCCATTCTGTTCTCATATGGCACCGTCAGCTCGATCATGATCAGCTGCTTGGTTGACTGAGAGGACTATTATGTCTGGTCTCATGCTACTCTTGCTGATGATCTCTGTGTGACTCTTCTATTCTGGGAGGTCTGCTGTGCACTCCCAGTCATTTGCCCCGTCCAGCAGACTCTGCCTGCATGTTCCGAGTGGCACTATTGTTTCTTGGCCATGATTCGCTGCCTGCCGTGAAGAATGTTGCGGGTGCTTTTGGAGTCCTGATTTTCCCTTTTGTGGTGTTGGTACTAGCCCAGACTACTTGTACACTCTCTTTGAGCACTTGGTTGTGCCTCCATGTGCACCTTCCTTGAATCAGGGCTACTTTACATGAGCTTAGGACATGCTCCACTGTTTGTTTTTTCATGGCAGAGGGGGCATGAAGGATTGTCTGTTTTTTCCCACTTCACTGGGTTTGCATTTGAGGGCAGAAGGTCATATGCAGATCTGAGAATGAAGCTGATCCTGAGAGGGCCATGTGCCAAATGTCATTCCAAGTGATACTTCTTTGGAGTGCATTCTCCCACGTTGTCCATCGCCCTTGCTGGCTCGGCTGGACTGCTTTTTGGAATATTTTTTTGGTCTTCGTCTTTTCTCATCTCCTGAATCATCATGTCTCTCTTTGGCTTTTCCTTTGGCCTTTGACCACCATTCAGTTTTGGTCACCCCCAGTCCTTGTCTGTTGGTCTGTGTGTGTCCTGTTATTTCTCTGATCTTGAGACTTTCTTTTGCAGAACCTATCGCCTCTTGCACTTTCCATTTTCTGCCTGTCTTCAGCTGGGGCTCGATTGCTTCTACCACCTTGTCTCCTGAGTCCTCCATCATGCTTTGAAGTCTGATCTTCCCTGCTTTGTATTCCTCGAGGATGGATTTCAGTGGGAGTTTCAGCTTTGCTTGGCGACAGTACAGCGCTATGTCAGTCAGACAGGGTGGGACGCCAAGCCATTTTCTTGTGAACTTGTTGATTTTGGATTCCATTGCCTCCACTATGCTGGTGCAGATGTCGTATATCATCAGAGACCATAGGAGCTTTGGTATCATCATGAACTTCAGACACCAGACCTTGTATTTGCCAGGGAGCCCACATTGGTCAATGGTCTTCAAGCCTTCTTCCGACATCTGTTTGGTTTCTTCTGCTCTTTGTGTCTCTTTCAGCGTATCATCATACCATCTCCAAGGCTCTTGACTGGCTCTTCTGTAACTGTTGGAATGGCCTGGTTGGCAACACCGAAGACCACAGTTTGGCCACTTTGCCTTTCCTCAGTGAGAGTCTCCGTGATTTTTTTGGCTTGAACTTCATTTTGGATGAGGCAACTATGTCATCCAGCCTCTGCAGCATATGACGTGTCTCGTCTTCTCTGAATGAAATCACTGTAGTGTCATCCATGAATGCCTTGAGAGGGGGCATCTTATATCCATCGCCAGGGTCTGTTTGTCTTGCGTTGCTTGTTGCTGCTTTCAAGATGACTTCTATTGCCAACATGAACAGTACTGGGGAAATAGCACAGCCCATTGCAATGCCCACTTCCAACACAGTTCAAATCAACAGACATGAAACCACCCAGAGCCTGAACACAGTTCAGATCAACAGACATTAAACTACCCAGAGCCTGAACACAATTCAAATCAACAGACATAAAACCACCTGGAGCCTGAACACAGTTCAAATCAACAGACATGAAACCTACCCAGAGCATGAACACAGTTCCAATCAGCAGACATGAAACAACCATAACCTGAACACAGTTAAAATCAACAGACATGAAACCACCCGGAACCTGAACATTCAGATCAGCAGACATGAAACCACCTGGGAGTCTGAACACAGTTCAAATCATCAGACATGAACCCATCCATAACCTAAACACAGTTCAGATCAACAGACATGAAACCACCCTGAGCCTGAGCACAGTTCCAGTCAACAGACATGAAACCACCTGGGGCCTGAACACAGCTCAAATCAACAGACATGAAACCACCCGACCCTGAACGCAACTCAAACCAACAGACATGGAACCATCCGGAACCTGAACGCAGTTCAAATCAACAGACATCAAATGACTGGGAGCTTGAGCACAGTTCAAATCAACAGACATGAAACCACCCATAACATAAACACAGTTCAGATCAACAGACATGAAACCACCCGGAGCATGAACACAGTTTAACTCAACAGACATGAAACCACCCAGAGCCTGAACACAGTTCAAATCAACAGACATGAAACCACCTGGCATGAACACATGTTCAAATCAACCAATATGAAACCAACAAGAACCTAATACATTTCAAATCAACAGACATGAAACCACCCAGAGCTTGAACACAATTACAATCAATCACCATGAAACCACCCAGAACCTGGACACAGTTCAATCAACAGACATGAAACCAACCAGGTCCAGAACACAGTTCCTGACAACCCCGTTTCTTGGATTTTTTTTCGAGGAAATTTTTTTTGTTGTTGTTGTTAACTTTCCAAGGAGAGGTGCCGGGGAAATCTTCTCCAATTATGTTAGGGCAAAAGTACCAGAAGATTGTTTTGTATTATGTCACCAATAAAGTTTTATAGTTCTGATATGCGATACTTAGGAGTAACATGCTTGATGTATTCACGGCATGGAGATGGTTATTCTTTGACATGACTTTGAAAGATTCTTCCAAAACATTTCGGTTAAAAAAGAAAAAATCAATGTTTATTGCTTTTCATAAAATGTCTCTTTCACGAATGGTATCTTGGATGACATCATCAGTCAACTACAGAGGCTTAGGGGAATGTTTTACTCTTTTTTGTAGTTATAAGCAGAGCATGTTTGTCATAGATATCAATGAAGAACCTGTGCCAGAACTGAAATGCCTTATCAGCATCAGTAATCGGATGGATGCTTGATAGAGATAAATTGATGTTAATGTTGTTCTCAGCTGATCTTCTTATCACAGTCTCCTTAACTTATTTGTGCAATCTCTGAAATACATAAGCTATATTCCTGATATTCTTAAGCAAGCCAAAGTTATTCCTGTCTTAAATCTAGAGATAAGAATAACCTCTCAAGTAACAGACCTATTTCAACATTAATAATTATGTCCAAACATTTGTGTCTATAAACATTTTTTTTTTTTTTGTCATACGTTTCGCAGAACAACTTGCTTCGTCCTCATCAATCAGGGTTTAGAGAAAATCATTCATGCCAATCTGCTTTAACTAACGTCGTATACGATTGGCCCCTTAATATCAACGAAACCAAATTTACGTGGGAATTGTTTATCAACTCTACAAAAGCTTTTGATGTCATTGACCATAATTTGCTGCTACCTAAGCTGGCCTTATAACGACTATGCTATCTAGCCTTTTCTGTTGTTAGATCTTTTCTTTCTAACCATCATCATAAGGTTTTCTCAGGTAACGAACAATTCCTATTCCAGACACAAAAATGCGGTGTCTCCCAGGGATCTGTCCTTGGTCCACTTTTTTCTTCGCTCTATAGTAATGCTCTCCCTTATGCATTTCGCAAGGCGTGTGTGAACTATATGTAAGCGAGACGTCAATTCCTTTGTGCCATTCCAATATAAAATAATTAGCCACGACTCTCAAGACAATGTTAATCACGTATCGGAATGGACTGAGCTGAATCACATGTCCACGAACCATAAGAATCCCTAAATAAATGATGATAACGTCGCGAAAAAAAACCCGACAAAAATAACCTTCAGTCTGTCTTTTAAGCACTTGGCTGATACAGCCAATCATGAAATACATACACTTAAACTCCAAAGAGTAACCATTGACAATAATTATTCCTGGTTACCGCATTTTGACAGATCATGCTAACGCATTTCCGAAAAGTTATTTCAGCTCCCAAAACTTGAACATTTCCTCTGTGTTACGGCACGAAGAAAGTCTTCTGCTCATTTATGTAATTACCTATCGAATATGCCTCAACACTCCATAAGATATATTCTGCAACCACAAGGAAATATGTAAACAGAATCCATTGACGCTCTCTGAAGTCTGCACTTTTAAAATCTACCAGTTTAGCGACCATTGTAGACTATTCAGCACTGGGTATCCTGCCACCATCAAATAATCTACGGCAGAGCATAGCTGTTGTGATGTATCCAATAATGAATGGCTATGCGCCTCCTACACCAGCCATACGATTTCCTCTCGAAATCAACCCCGATAAACAGATAATATTGTAATCAGAAAACCCAGAAGCGATCTGTTTAAGTCAAGCTATGCCTACAAGTGAGGGACCCTTTGGAGCTCCTTACCAAAGTACATCAAGGATATAAGTAGTATCGCTTCCTTTAAATCAGCCTGTAAAACATTTCTGTTTCGGGCACTAAAATTTCAAACTGCATTACCTATTAGATGCTGTATTGTTCTTTCCCACACTCAATCATATGGAAGAAAAAATCGTAACATACATTCTGCCCTAATTTGATGTTTAAACAAAATGGTATATTTTTTTTCTTATATTTTACAGGCACATACTCAGACCCACCCTAGTGCAGGATGTAAAATAAAGCTGTTGAGCTTATTCATTAACCCTCAACAAAGATCATTTTGATTTGAGAGAGAGAGAGAGAGAGAGAGAGAGAGAGAGAGAGGTGTCTCTGTGTCTGTCTCCATGTATGTGTCCACGCACACACACACACACACATATATATATTTTTTTTTTCAATCATAAACAAAGCTTGCTCTTATGTCTTAGATTGAAGAAATACGGGGAGATAAGCATTCACATCTGCAGTGGTAGATGAATCTGCCAAACTAACAGTATGTGTTTGAATGGGGAATAATAAATGCTTCTCAAAATGAGCCTTCTGCAAGCTTATAGTCTCCAAGGGAGAAAGATAGACAATCTCCAATGACGAGAAAATTCACTAACATATAACTCCTGGTCAGATACCGGTATTTTGTAACATATAACTCCTGGTCAGATACCGGTATTATTTCGGTATTTTGAAATCTAATTGTTTCTCCTCAGTGACCGCGGAAAGTGGTAAATTGACTTCCAGCCTTTCCGTTTTAAGAAGAATGCTATCCTCAAAAAGGCTGGTGTGTAATACCGTAGTATGTTTGTTAAGTTAAAAAAAAAAAAACAACCAAAAGTGCCACATAAGAAGGAAAAGAAAATCGTAAAAGAGGAAAACAAGCTACAGTTTCTTGTGAAAGGTAGAAAACACAAAAAGTTAACGTCTTAAGACACAAGTGCTGAGGACCAGTTCTTGGAATGAATCCGCAAGGGACTAAATTACAATAAACTAATAAAACTGGTTATTTATTAGTTCATTTTACACACACACACACACACACACACACACACACACACACACACACACACACACACACACACACACACACACACATATATATATATATATATATATATATATCACAAGACACAAGGTACACGCTTAGATACGTGCACAGAGAGAGAGAGAGAGAGAGAGAGAGAGAGAGAGAGAGAGAGAGAGAGAGAGAGACAGACAGACAGACAGACAGACAGAGACAGACAGACAGACAGGATACTGTTCTACTTTTGACATTTTCTTGTCTCCGGGAGTCGTGAGGCATGTACGATTGCTTTTATTTATGTATTGCCTTGGACGATTTAAGAGCATCGTAGTTTTTCTTCTTTTTAAAAAAAATCTTTTTATGATTACAAGTGTTGAACGTTCATAAAACAATGTTAACGATACCCTTCCTTATCATCATCACTTGTTTTTTAGTTTGCCCTCCTATTATTCCTTTGTTTTGGGGTGAATTCTTTACAAACAAAAGACTTCTGGAAATACATTGAAGTGTCTAACTTGTACGAAGGTCGTACAGATAAAAAACAGATCTGAGCGTTAACATTTAGGACAATGCAAACGAAGAACAAGTAATCACTTATCTTCCTAAATTCGGCATAAAATGGGTGTTGAATGAAAACGACGACGTTGGTAAGGTGACAATGCGAGTTAAAATAGTAATGATGATAATAGTAAACAAGATAGCAATGATAATGACAACTATAATGGTGATGGTAAAGACATAGAAAAAATAATACTAAAGAGATGATTAATACCACTGTTGGTGATAATATGACAACTGTAGTTGCATTATCAAGTATCTATAGTGGCTGTAAACAGGAGGGGAGAAAGAAGAAGGGACAAAGAATAGTCCAATAGCATGGTTGTGGTGGCAACAGTGTCAGTGGCGATGATGACGGTGATGATAATGGTAATGATAATGACGATGATGATGGAAGTACCAATAATAGCAATGGTATCAATAATGGCAATAATAATGATGATAACACACATCATCAACAACAGTAATAATAATGATGATGATGATGATGATGATGATGATGATGATGATGATGATGATAATAATAATAATAATAATAATAAATAATGATAATAACAATAATAGTGATGATAATAATAATAATGTTAACAATAATAATAACGCTGCTACTGCTGCTGATAATGATAAAAATGACAACAACAACAAACAAGAAGTCCTAATCACAAAGAACAAAATAACTCTGTGTGTGTGTGTGTGTGTGTGTGTGTGTGTGTGTGTGTGTGTGTGTGTGTGTGCGACTCTGTGTGTGTGTGTGTGTGTGTGTGTGTGTGTGTGTGTGTGTGTGTGTGTGTGTGTGTGTGTGTGTGTGTGTGTGTGTCTGAGAGAGAGAGAGAGAGAGAGAGAGAGAGAGAGAGAGAGAGAGAGAGAGAGAACGTTTCTTTTACGACACATTCCACCATAGAATAGCCTTCCACTGACGTCACAAAATGGCCTGTTTTGATGTACAGCTCATTTCAGTTCCAAATCAGTACAGCAAACAAAGCGTGTGGCTGCCCATACTTTTTAAACAGGCATTGTATCAGCAAACAAGTTGATCAGTAACAAATAGTTTGTGAGCTGAGCATTGCCTCAAGATTCGCGAATGTTTCTTCAAATACATTAATCAGCTTGAACAGGGAGCAGGAATAGCTCTGCTGGTCGAGCGCCGGACTCGTAATCTTCGTTATCCTGAGGTCGCGGGCTCAATTTTCCGCCGGGCCGTTGGGTTCAGGGGGATTTTTCCATCAGAGTTAACATTGTATCTGACTTCATTTCCCAAAGAGTCCAAAACCGAAGTTCCGTGTATAAACGCACGCATAACATGTCGCATACATTTAAAATCCCATCACCAAGTTTCGGAGAGAGACCAGTTTAGCCGTTGGTATGGATGACACGTTACACAAAGCATGTACCCTGCGTGAGAATGGAAAGAATGAAGGAAAATAAGAGATTCAGTGAACGCTATTTACTGCATGACATGGGGAATGACTGAATAAAGCGCCAGCAGGCAGCTCTTCAGCTGACATTTCCCAGGTAGACAGCTCATTGTGTACACTTTTGTGTGGATTGTCAGCGTCTAGAACCTTTAGCAAGGCGCTTTAAAAAAAGAGTTCCTTATTATCATCATCATTATTACTTTACTATCACATCATCGCCATCATCATCATCATCATCATCATTGTTATTGTTACTATTATCATTATCGTTATTACTAATATAAATAAGAGCGCGAATGATCAGCTCAGAAAAAAAAGGGGAAGACCCAATGTAGTTACGCTTGCAAAAAAAAAAAAAAAAAATGCGCGAGCATCATTCGTAATGAGGGTTCGACCACTAGGAAATTAGCAGTGTCCCCGGTTTGAACGGCTGCTCAGTGTAATAGTAAGGTGCATGATTTGGTAGCTCTCATTACTTGATTCAAGACGACGTACAATTGAGAACTTTGTTCAGAAACAGCTGACGCATAGTTCTGGTAAACTTATGGTCAGGACATGAAATACATTAAAGTAATTATGTCGAACAAAACATTGAACAATAATTCATGCTGTGCTTTAGTACTTTGCATACTCGATCAGCTCGTGTTATTGTCCTGATTTTCTTTTGGAGGAATCCATGCTGACACATTTGTCTTCTGATTTGCTTCTCTCCAAGGCACCTTCCTTTGACCTATTTCTCCCTCATGTTAATGGAAAATCTCTCTGTGTGTGTGTGTGTGTGTGTGTGTGTGTGTGTGTGTGTGTGTGTGTGTGTGTGTGTGTGTGTGTGTGTGTGTGTGTGTGTGTGTGTGTGTGTGTGTGTGTGTGTGTGTCCCTGTCTCTGTCTCTGTCGCTGTCTCTCTCGCTCTCTTGTTTGTTAGTCAGTTTGTTTGGTTATTTGCTCGGGGTGCGGATGGAGTGACATATTCAACCAGTCCTGTTTCAATTTTAATCCAGTTTTCGCAAATCATTAACATTCCCCTGATGCCTTGTAGCGTCAATGTCAAGAATGCAAGGTGCATGTAGGGGATAAACATACAAAGGGAAATGTAAGGATTTTCAAAGCTGCTTTCATTATTTCACTGAACAGTCCTCTCCCTTATCATCTCTTTAAAATTCGGTTGTTAGCCTCCCTCCCTCGTCATCATGTTTAAATTTGAAGGGAATAGGAAGGAGGATGGGGGAGGGGGGTATATACTACTACTCATTTATCTTTGAAAGTACCTGGTCCAACACGTTAGTTGCATTGTTCTTTATTATTCAATGAAAATATAGTAGGGATATGTGACATATTCAAATGTTTTTGCAGCACGTACATATAATGTGTACAAGCTTTTTACATAGTAGAAACATCAATGTAATAGTTTTGTAAACAGAGACATAATCTGTATGCGTGAAGCAATTTCCTCGTTTCCGTATACTGACATAGTGACACATCGATGGGGTATGCAGAATACCAATAACAAAATCAGTGGTGATTCACTGACAATACACGACATTTGTCCAGGAGTAGATTACTTCACAAGCAAGAACAACGTGAACAATACAATTATGAAGGTCAATATCTCAGACTGTGAGAATAACTTGCCACAAAATTCAGCATCACAAGGAGTTGTGTATGGTGTATGTGACCATTTCAAAACGTTCTGTAAACTCTTTATTCCATCAGCATTGAGCTATGTGCGTGCTTCTGTTGAACGTCTGGCATATTGGTGTGATACAGGGCACTGGAGAAGCACATTTAGTAAAAAAGGAACTTACTCGATAACACCTATCATGCGTATAATATGTAATCTACACACACTGAAAGAATTCGTCGTTCATTCAGAATACTTCAATATGCTTACAGTGCATATTAACAGTCCACCAATAAAAGTGCTGTTTGAGACAATTACATTCCACAATTTGATTGTGAAATATTTAACTAAACATATAGGTTACATAATTGTTCCAATTGTAGAGGTATTGGATAAATATTTCAGTGGAGAATGGGAAATTGTCCTACAGATCAATCATAATGATCAGCATTCAATATTTTCCAACTATGCCCATGTGTTTCGAAGAGCTAACCACAGACTACTATGCTGTGGCCTTTTATCTATACAAAAACAAACACAAGTGATGAAACCATTGAACGCCTGTGTTTTCAGCGTCCTGTGTCAGCTAATATGATTTATGCCTCATCCCTCAGAGTCACATTTAAATATGACTGGACTCTATCCAAAGGACTGAAAATACGTTTGTCCACACTTTCTCCGGTTTAAACAGATTTGCAACTGACGAGTGGTGTCTTCAATTGCTCTGTACGATATTACTCTCTTTTTCAGCATCACGTGGACTGTAACTTTATGTCAGAGTGTGAAGATGGACGGGATGAAACAGAACACTGTCCTTTCAGCAATTCCATCTGCCAAGGATTGGTAGCTTCAACAAACAAGTGTTTCAATTTAACCATACAAAACACGGATGTTCCGATGACATTTGTCAAGTATGAATGCAAAAGTAGAAATGGAAGATTAGCCTCACTAAAAAACAGAAAGGAATATGAAGATTTACTTCATACTTTGCAAAATTATAACGAGTACGTTGTAATATTGGGTTTATGGTCAGGATGGCATTCTGTACCATTTGCATACAGCAAATTCCGTGCATGGTCAGATAGCACTGTGATATATAACTTGAATCACATAGGAAAAAGGACAATGTATATTCCATCAAGGTCTGTGAAAGTTTGCAGCCTTGTGTCAGGTTCTGTTGACTGCAGAAACAGCGATCATATCACCTTTGCGTGTGAAATACTTTTTTATTTGCGTAATAATTTTCATTCCATTTTCTCATTGGAGCACCCATACTCACTCACATCAAACAAACTAACCTGACATCAGTTCAGACGTATGTTCGTCTTTTTCTCTCTTTTTTACCAGATGATCAAGCTACCCGTGTATTTGTATCATGTGATCCCAAAAGTTATTTGAAGGTGAGTGATATAAACACGTGCAAGTTAATAGACGCTAGCAGTGTTTCCTACACTGGCGTGACGACTCAAGTTGAAACAGAAGATGCATATATGTTTAAATGTCACGACATCACCACTGTGCATTACAGTCGAGTGTGTGACTTCAGACAGGACTGCCCAGATGGCAGTGAAGAGTCTTTCTGTGAATACCCTCCATGCGGTGAGTTTCAGTGTTGTAATGGTCAATGTATATTGTTCAGTCAGCGCTGTAATCAATTCGCAGATTGTGAGGACGACTCAGATGAGGTTGGATGTCGTGATGACAATTCTTACCTGGTTCAGAGCTCAACAGGGGACATGAAACAACGGTTTTGTATCAATCTGGATGGGGCTGGCTACTTCACTCAGCAGGTGATGACAGGGGATGACTCTTGCCCTTCCAGTCATTTTCAATGCAAAACAGAGTGGCTGTATTGCCTGCCTGTCTACACTCGATGCAACAGATTTTCTGACTGTGTGTATGGAGAAGACGAACAAGACTGTGGGACGATGTCGTGTTCTGGTTTCTACCGATGTCGATTTTCTAGGGTCTGTGTGCATGGACATCATCTATGTGATGGCTGGGGTCAGTGTCCACAGTGGGATGATGAAATGTTTTTTGTGACATGACCTGTCCAGTGTCTTGTCTGTGCCAAGGTCATGTTTTCCTATGTAACAAACCATTCCGTTCTGACCTTTTCCCACAGTTAAGGTACGTGGATGCAACAGGTTCAGGAATGACGCCGACTGATTTCATTAAGACTATACACCTTGTTCATTTGGATCTATCTCAATGTGCACTCCATAATGTTTCACGTTTTAACATTAGAAACATGAAGCATATCAGTCTCGCCAATAACTACATAAAATCTATCGATCTGGATGTTTTTCAAAATCTACAAAATTTAGACAGTATTGTGATAAAAAAGCAATCCTCTTAGCAATACAGTAACTAAAAAGACAAAGCTCGTTTTTCACACGCTGAAACGGATGGATATATCTAAAACACGTTTGAATATTTTTTATAACACGGTATATCTATATTTTCGTCAAGTGCAATTTATTAATGCATCCTTTTCTAAGATTGAAATCATTGACGGACAGGTTTTAAAGTTGTTCCACGCCTGAAAAAGCTGGATATTACAGGAAATGCTGTGACCAGTTTTCCCCTTCGATCTCTTTTCATTGTCAACTGAACTGCAAGACATTGTTTCGTCAAATTACAGATTGTGCTGCAAAGAAACTACTTCCTCCCCACACAAGTAAGTGCATGGCCCCCAGTACTATACTCCCGTCATGTACAAGGCTGCTAACGACTGAACTTTACCAGATTCTGTTTGGGACAAATACTGCCTTGGCCATGGTTGGAAATTTGCTTTGCTTATTTACTTCTGTAGCAGTAAGCAATATGTATGGACACTATTTCATACTGACAGTTGGACACCTGCAGTTTGCTGATATTTGCATGGGGGCCCAAGTTTGCATTGTTTTGGTAGCAGACAACTTTTATCTCGGAAACTACATGCAAATTGAACAAACATGGTCTAAGAGTTTAACATGCAAACTTGCAGGATTTCTGTTCTGTTTGTCTATTCTAGTATCAGTGTCGACCATCTCGCTCATCACTTTATATCACGCGGTTGTTGTTTTTTTCCCAGAGGTTTTGTGCAGATGCAATACGTGTTTCAGCTTCATAGTTTATGCAGTAATGTGGACTGTAGGAATCTTGTTGGCACTGATTCCACTTCTTCCTGGTATGTCACACTGGGGCCTCACGGGTCAGTCTGGCTTATGTCGTCTGACATCATTTGATGTCAGTAATTCTTATAACAGTACCAGATGGCTTAACGTTATAGCGACGTTCAACTTCATGTTGTCCTTGACTATCATGACTGGCCAAACTGTCATTTATTGGAGAATGCCGAAGTACAGAATAGTACTTAATCCAACATTACGATCAGTGCATTCTGCAGTCCAGGTGACGATGAGTGTGGCTGTTACCGATGGTGTGTGCTGGATTGTATTTGCAATGGTGATGATGTTAAGTTCTCAAGGTGTGACAGTATTCAATAAGATCTACGATCTCATGGTTGTGTTTGTGTTACCATTCAGTTCAGCACTCAACCCACTTCTCTACTTGTGGGCCGTTAAAAAGGCATAAAGCAGCTGGAAGAACAGGAAGAAAAAATGCTTGGAGTGTTTAAAAGCAAGGCTTGCTCAAAGAGACAAAGCAAAAATCACATAGTAAGGAAACGAATCAATAGAAATGATAATAACGGTAATAACAATGATAATCTTACGTATGATGCATTAAATGATACACTACACACAGTTCCAAAATCAAAGCAAAATGACTTATCTCAACACTGTAATTACACCCTACATCCCATTATCACCATCAAATCTGCCTCTTCCCATCTTGTCTCTGGCAAAGCTAACATGTGCGAAAGAACACACACACGCATACACACACACACACACACACACACACACACACACACACACACACACACACACACACACACACACACACACACACACGCACGCACACACACACATGGAGGATTCAAATCTTCTATCAATGGAACCATATGACACTGATGAACAGTTCGACAGTGGAAGATGCTCAAAGGAATATATCAAGTCAGAATGTCTGCCAGGACGTATGGAGCGATGCAAGAATTTCAAAATTATCAAGGAAGTACGTACTGTATAACTACTCATAAACTGCAGTTACACTACGGAAAATGCAGCTGAGTGTGATATCTATCCATCTGTTTGTCTGTCTATCTATCTACATATATAGCTCTCTTTATCTCTCTTTCTGTCTGTCTGTCTGTCTGTCTCTCTCTCTCTCTCTCTTTATCTCTCTCTCTCTCTCTCTCTCTCTCTCTCTCTCTCTCTCTCTCTATATATATATATATATATATATATATAGAGAGAGAGAGAGAGAGAGAGAGAGAGAGAATTTTATTTTAAGAGGGTGTTGGATTAAGCATGAATACTTTTTTTTTACATCCAGCCATCAGAGAGAGAGAGAGAGAGAGAGAGAGAGAGAGAGAGAGAGAGAGAGAGAGATTTTAGTTGTTCAGCAACTTTTTTGTTTTCCTTACTGCACTTTCTTTTCGTTTTACTTTTCTACCATTCGCTGGCTGCTATGAGTTTTCCGCTGGATTCTGTTTTGGAACCCTTAATGGTGAGAATACTGGAGTTTTAAGAAGACTGTTTTGCTGTAGCTTGTTTTGCTCTTTCACGATTTTCTTTTGCTTCTTAGGTGGCACCTTTGGTTGGTTTTTTGAGACCTCAACACACATACTAAGGTATTATTGCACACCAGCCTTTTTCTGGGATAGCATTCTTCTAAAAACCGGAAAGGCAGAGGAGTCAAGTTACCACTTTCCGCAGTCACTGAGGAGAAACAATCAGGTAACGAAATACCGGTATCTGACCAGGAGTTATATGTTAGTGAGTTTCCTCCCCATTGGAGATTGTCTTCCCCTTGGAGACTATAAGCTTTGCTGAAGGCTCGTTTTGAGAAGCATTTATTATTCCCCATTCGCCCACTCAAGCACATACTGTTAGGCAGAATTATCTACCACTGCAGATATGAATTCTTATCTCCCCCTATTTCTGCACTCTAAGACATAAGAGCAAGCCTTGTTTATAATTATTATATATATATATATATATATATATATATATATATATATATATATATATATATATATATATAAGATAAGAAACTAATAAATTCCAAGGATAAGTAACTGAGCACCATTCAGCAACTTTCACAGCAGCGTGGTATTGCAATGACTGCAAGAAATATTGAATCATAAACAAAGCTTGCTCTTAAGTCTTAGATTGAAAAAAGAACAGGAGGAGATAAGCATTCATATCTGCAGTGGTAGTTAATTCTGCCTAACTAACAGTATGTGCTTGAATGGGTGAATGGGGAATAATAAATGCTTCTCAAAATGAGCCTTCAGCAAGCTTACAATCTCCAAGGGGGAGACCATCTCCAAAGGGGAGGAAACTCACTAACATATCATTATTCCTGGTCAGATACCGGTATTTCGAAACCTGATGTTTCTCCTCAGTGACCTTGGAAAGTCCTAACTTGACTCCTGTCCTTTTAGGCTTTAAGCAAAATGCTATCCCAAAAAAGGCTGATGTCCAATATCATATTATGTTTGTTGGATTTTTCAGAAAAACCCCACCAAGGTCCCATACTGTTTTTGTTGAAACTGTTATCGTCGTGAAACAACAACTCAACGAGTTACCCAACCCTGTTTCATTTTTTTTATGATAGAGCAGATGAATACCTAAACGAGGAAATACAATTTATTTTATGTATACCTAAAGATTAGAATGTATCTGTGGTATTTATGTACAATTGTTAAGGCTTAGTTTAATAGCGTGTGTGTGATTTAGCACCTATTGTTGCTTAGCACCACGACAGAAACATTGCTTGGAAAAACGATACACCTGAAGGTGTCAGTGAGACCCAGATAAGTACTATCCCCAGCTGCTGAACCGATCAGCTGAGAGCAATCCTGCGGCCACCTTTGGAAGCCTGTGCTGTGTCCACATAGGGTGCAGGCACGCACAGGATATAACTGCTCCCTGGCAGATACCGTTATGTTACTACCGGACGCGACACAAAGAACCTCCATGGAAGCGCCTTCATGTATGTCCTGGCTTAGAGTCTCTCTTTCTTTTTCAATAAGTTCCTACGGGCAGGATGCAGCACTGACTTTTCTCTAGCTCCGAAACACCGCACTACAGGGGAAAATGGACATGGAAATGTGGAAGGAGCGCAATGCCTTGGTGGGACTGTGGTGCTTGTGAGTTAAGAACACAGCTGCGTGTGTTGCGCTCCTCTGGGAAGCCAGTATGCTACGGGGACTACTTGTACAAAAGAGACATGTAACGCATCACTATAGAGACACAATGCCAGCGGTGATCATAAAGTTACAGCACTGAAACTAGTCACTGGTGATGTGCCTGCGACATACGGTAGTAATGCTGTGATGAAAACCTTTTTTTTGGGGGTGGGGTGGGAGGAGGGGAGTAGGGCATGGGAGTCTGTAAGAGAATAAAAGATGCCGCAAACATCT
>JADBJO010007802.1:50000-80000 GCA_016801955.1 Conus betulinus
CGGAAACCTCGGTTTATAGTCTCATTCGAAGGACTGTAAGGGAAATGGAGTCAGAACTAATGTAAACTCCGAGGGGGAAAAATCCTCCCGAAACGGCCCAGCGGAGATTGGAACCCTTAACCCCAGGATCACCAAGATTACGAATCCGGCGCTCTACCAACTGAGCTATTCCGGTTCTGTACATAGATCGCGGAGCACATCCTCACTATCAGCACTTGTCTCATTTTCTTTCAAGGGCAGATCATAGAAAAGCAACTTGTTACGTTTAGAGAGCGTCCTTCTAGGTCGTCGAGTCTGTTTTTCGATTCATCCATTTTCGGAAACAAATCACTGTTGGTCTTTTGAAGATCCAGATTTTTTAGTTCGAAGATCAGTGACCTCCTCCTTTAAGCTCCTCAGCTCACCTTGAAGGACGCACAATCCACTTGCAGATCGTGAACTTCCTGCTTCATTCTTCCAGTTTGGCCTTCATCTGGTCACTCACAGTCTTCAAGGAATTCAAAGTCATTATAGTGTCGCTGTTGGTCAGCTCCAAGCCTGACGAGGAAAAACTGAACTACCCAGTCGTAACTGTCTTCCCTTGTTTGGAGTAGGGTTGTTGTGTCCTGAGCTGTTTTCGATGTCACCACATCCAAATAAAAGGCTTCCCCAAAACAGGTAGGAGAACAGCAAACCAAAGCTTACACCGTCCACCCGTCGACACAGCGTAAAAATGGCAATCCACGAGGCAAGATTTCTCTTCGTCCGTTTTAACACGCAGACGATGTATTTTGGCCAGAATCGGCCGGCCCACACACACCCCTGATTTGCGCTGCAGTTGAGGGCATGCTGTTTGGGTAAAGTCTGTGACAGTTCTCGGGACACAGCAGACTTTATCCGTAAGAAAACACGCTTACGAGCCGGAGGTCTCACGACACGTCTCTTCGTTAAGACAGCAAATCACTCACACCCGCTAGAGAGAGAGAGAGAGAGAGAGAGAGAGAGAGAGAGAGAGAGAGAGAGAGAGAGAGAGAGAGAGAGAGAGACAGACAGACAGACAGACAGACAGACAGACAGACAGAGGGTTAGTTCAAATTGTTTGTTCTTAAAATGTAGTGGTCATTTTTTCTCGTTCGTAACAGAAAGTTTGGACGCCGTTCTCTCAGCAGATTCCTACATTCCAACATCGCTGGTTGGGTCTTCAAATTTTGAAGGATTTTCTTTTGGTTTTAAAGTTTCCATTTATCTGAAACTTAGGACGTTTGGAAAACTTCTGTCCATTTCAAACTAGAAGGCTGGCACATTCTTCAGTCTGTCCCCACCCCCCATCGCCCCTCTCTCCCACCCAACTGCTTTCCTCTGCCCTCTTCCATCTCCGACTCCTCATATATAACCTTCCCCTCGCCCTGTTCATCTGTTACGCCTGATCTTTCGCCTTCATTTCTTCGACTCTCGATGTATGAAAATGAACCGATATTTTGCATGTTCCTGGGATTCAGGCCTCAAAGACAGCGGAAAAGAAGACTGAAGTTTGTAGAAACATGGCTGAAAGCCAGGCTGACGGTTTGGCCGAAGTCATGGGAGGTCGACGAAGATCTAAATGAATCCGCACGCAGATGATGAATCTCTATTCGCAAGACAGACCTGGAACTTCGAGCCAAAATGACGAGGACGAGGGCGCAAGCACGAGCAGTGGAGAGCGAGGTAGGACAGGGGGTAGACAACCTGCATGGAGGAGCAGTCGTTTGTCCAAAGAAAAACTGCTGGAGATTCTACTCGAGATTCAGAATGCAACTAGCGTTCCTCAACTGCCCCGGTGTCCTCAATGCACGGACAGAGTCACACACGCGTTTAACCAGCACCTCGATGTACACATCGGGACCCAGACTGTGGAGATCAGAAGACTGTCTGAAAGCGAACAAGAATAAATGCAGAGTTATGCCAACGAGTCCAAACACGTTGTGAATGGTTCCAACATTGCAGAATCTTTGCAGTACAAGTGGTGTGTAAACACTCTGAAGATGCAGAAACGATTGTGAGGATACCAAGAGCAAAACACCAAGTACAAGCTACAAAACACAGGAAGGTTGTGCCAATGATACAAAGTACAAAACGCGGTGTGTGTAAATAATTGCAAAAAACAAAAACCCTGTAATGCTTTTAGAAATACAAACTCGGTCTGGCACAAGGGTAGCATAAATGCCGTCAAAATACAAAGCTTAGGTATAAAGTAAATGCAGTAAAAATCTGTTTAAGGTAAAAAAAAAAAAAAAAAACAAAAAAAAAAACAAAAAACAAAAAAAAAAAAAAAAAAAAAAATAATTAAATAAAAAATCTGTCAAAACGAGAAGTGAAAATCGCTATATTTCAAAGAGCATTGAGCATATATTTGACTCTGTGAGCATAATCGCATTAATTTAGCATTAATTATGAAACAACAACAACAACAACAACAACATCAAGAAATGATTGGCCTCGAATCGTATCCTTTTTGTCTACTTTAAATATGTTTTGAGTTCGAGAATGATTTTAGGCGAACAATAATAGCATTAAGTCAAGAACTGATCTCCAACGGGAAGAAATCGCATAAATTACTGACCCAATCCCCAACAGAAAGAAATGGCATAATCACTGACCTGATCCCCAACAGAAAGAAATCGCATAATCACTGACCTGATCCCCAACAGAAAGAAATCGCATAATCACTGACCTGATCCCCAACAGAAAGAAATGGCATAATCACTGACGTGATCCCCAACAGAAAGAAATCGCATAATCACTGACCTGATCCCCAACAGAAAGAAATGGCATAATCACTGACCTGATCCCCAACAGGAAGAAAATCGCATAATACAGACTTGATCACAAACAGGAAGAAATCGCATAATTACTGACCTGATCCCCAACAGGAAGAAATCGCATAATCACTGACCTGATCACAAACAGGAAGAAATCGCATAATTACTGACCTGATCGCCAACAGGAAGAAATCGCATAATCACTGACCTGACCCCCAACAGGAGGAAATCGCATAATTACTGACCTGATCGCCAACAGGAAGAAATCGCATAATCACACTGACCCGATTCCCAACAGGAAGAAATCGCACAATTACTGACCTGATCCCAAATAGGAAGAAATCGCATAATCACAGACATGATCCCCAAAAGGAAGAAACAGAGGCACAATTCGAAGTATATCTGGGCGATCACATGGTGGAGCTAGCGATGAAAAAAAAGACATTGCAATAATAAAACATAGAAAGAAAAACGGGGGGAAAAAAAGTCAGGTGTGTTGAGAAGTGTATCAAAGCATGTTGAAAAATAATCACAGAACACGATACATTTTAAAAGAAATATTCAGGCAGTGTAATTTTTATATGTTGATTTAATGACAAAAAATGAAGAGCTGTTTAATCCTTTGAGCAACACCATGTTTTTATTCTTGTTTTGATTTTAGTGTTGTAAGACAGATTGAGAGGCCTTTTATGATTTGGATTATAAGTCAATATAATGTAATGTAATGTTAGAATGTTGTTTTTAGTTTTCGATTCTTGAATGAATAAAAGAACATCCACGTGAAAATTATATGTATGTTTATTGTATTCGTGCGCGCATGTGTGTGAGCGAGTGTGTGAGCGAGTGTGTGAGCGAGTGTGTGTGTGTGTGTGCGTGTGTGTGTGTGTGTGTGTGTGAGTGTGTGTGTGTGTGTGTGTGTGTGTGTGTGTGTGTGTGTGTGTGTGTGTGTGTTGTGAGTGCGGTAAGATTTGAGATTTTTGCTTGCTCGCGCGCGCGCGCGGCGCACACACACACACACACACACACACACACACACACACACGCATACGCACACACACACACACACACACACACACACACACACACACACAAGCACACGCACGCACGCACGCGCACACACACACACACACACACACACACACACACACACACACACACACACACACGCACGCACACACACACACACACACACACACACACACACACACACACACACACACACACACACACACACACAGGGGCATTTGCACATATTCGCTCACTCTATCAATCTATCTATCTATATCTACCTCTATCGTTTGCATTAGTCGACGTAAAACCCAGAAGCATAACGTTTACAATCAGCACACAATTGCATTTCATTAGATATATTGACAGTTCTTTTGCTGACAACATTTTATACAGATAACAGCGATTAAAATCACCGAAATTACCGTCATCAACGCCGCCGCCACCACTAATACCATTACCACCAACACAACCACTACACAACAACAACTACAACAATATAATAATAACAAAGATTTTTTTTTTCAGTTCCAGCTTCTGTGCCACCTCAGTGGCATTGCACCCACGCCGCTCATTCCAACCCCCCATCCACAGTCACAGCCCGGACATTGAAACTGAGGTCACCATAACAGCAGGGCATAAAGGGCCACTTTTTTATGGTCCATGTTTATTTCATTCTTCAATTTAAAGAAAAAAAACATCACAGTATTACTATTGTATGTCGCAGGCACATCACCAGTGACCAGTTTCAGCGCTGTAACTTTATGGTTACCGCTGGTATTGTGCCTTATATTGATGTGCTACATGTCTCTATGTTGTACGAATAGTCCCCGTAACATACTGACTTCCCAGAGGAGCGCAACGCACGCAGCTGTGTGTTCTTAACTCACGAGCACCACAGTCCACCAAGGCATTGCGCTCCTTCCACATTCCAGGTCCAAAAAGGAGTGGTGGAATATTACATGAGATATAAGACTATTGCATGTGACGTTTTGTTTTGAGGCTGCTCCAGTGAAATGCTGAAGCCACAGATTCCACAACTTAATCAGCTCAGAATCAGTCATGCGGCTGCCTGAAATGTTGTTTAGTTTTAGGGAGGGAAAAGAATACCGGGGACAACTATCTAAAAGCGTATTTGTCAGCGCAATAATCGCCGAGGTTCTTTCGGATAAAATACGAAGAAAGAACTTTCTTAAGGATTGGATCTCGCACACACACACACACACACACACACACACACACACACACACACACACACACACACGCGCGCGCGCGCGCGCGCGCGCGCGCGCGCGCACGCACACACATACACACACACACACACACACACACACACACACACACACACACACAGAGAGAGAGAGAGAGAGAGAGAGAGAGAGAGAGAGAGAGAGAGAGAGAGAGAGAGAGATGTGGATAGCCGGTGTCGGTGGAAGAGGGGACCAGAGGGCGCTGGAAGAGGGGTGGGAGAGACGGAATGAGTGGCGTGGGTAAGGAGACAAAGAAAAGATAAATAAACAAATGACTAATAAAACAAAATGAAAAATAGATAAAATAAAGATTTAGGATCGATTGTGTTGTTGCAAGGCCAGTCACTACGTTCTATGACGACATCATAATATGTGCCCAACTGATAATCTTGTCCCTGCATTCACAGTTCGAACTGGCTCTCCTGAAAACAGCTCGCCTTGATCGTCGTCACTTGAGCTGCTCAGTATGCAAAGGAATGCGATTTTTCTGACAGCACATGTCAACAGAAAGAATATGGTGGGCTGCTTACTTGTGCTTCTTATAGGTTTGTACAAAGCCACAAACCCCGTCTAATTATAATTCGTTAAGTCGAAAGTTCAAGAAACGTGATGGAGCACAACCCATCGATAATCCTAGTGCATTGCAGATTGCTCGAGAATTTTAACCTTGTTATGCAAGTGCAAATGCATGGAGCTTTCTAGTAGAATGGAAAACGATGTCATGTAACAGCTCAAATAAGGCCGTAGATGTTCAAGAAACAATTGCTGGAAGCTTCTTGCTCAGCCCACGGATTTTTGCAACGGCACGGATTGTCGCAATTCACGAACGGGACAATCCGCGCCGACATGGCGGCACGGATTGTCGCAACAGCACGAATAGTCTCATGCGACAGTTTGTGTCTGACCTCCCAGCACAGATTGTCGCAACAGCACGGATTGTCGCAGTCTACACTTTCTTTGAGGTGCTCGCAAATGTCCTCTCTCTCTCTCTCTTCCCTCTCTCTCTCTCTCTCTCTGTCTGTCTGTCTGTCTGTCTGTCTCTCTCCTCTCTCTCTCTCTCTCTCTCTCTCTCTCTCTCTCTCTCTCTCTCTCTCTCTCTGTGTGTGTGTGTGTGTGTGTGTGTGTGTGTGTGTGTGTGTGTGTGTGTGTGTGTGTGTGTGTGTGTGAGTGCGTGCGTGCGTGCGTGTGTGCGTGCACAAAGTAGAACCAATCAAATTACGCGACACATCAGTGACGGAATTACAATATGTAGTGAATCCAATTTATATTGATGAATCTTCATTGTCTTTGTGCAGGGACTGCCTATATACCTGTTTGATAATGGAAAGACACTCGGGCCCATTCAAGAACTCCCATGGCTCAGAAAAAATATGCAACATTAAAGGAGCTTTCTTGGCCACTTTTAATGTTCTTGTTCTTGTTCAGGCCCTATATACCACAGGCCCTGTATGCCACAGGCATGCCACAGGCCCTATATGCCACAGGCCTGGTATACCACAGACCTTATAAGCCAGTGGTCAAGCAATGGTCAGACTGCCCATTGTTCAAGCAATGTCAAACTGACCAGTGGTCAAACCGTAGTCAAAATGACCAGTTGTCAAGCCATGACTGACCCATAGTCAATTTCCGGTCAGTTTAACATTTGCTTGACCACTAGTCAGTTTGACTTTTGCTTGACCACTGGTCAGTTTGACCTTTGCTTGACCACTGGCATATAAGGTATGTGCATACTGGGCCTGTGGCATATAGGGCTCTCTTGCAAATTAAAAATCCCTTTGTGGCATATAGGGCCTGTGGCATATAGGGCCTGTGGCATACAGGGCCTATGGCATACCGGGCCTGAGACATATAGGGCCTGTGGCATATAGGGTGCCTCCCGATTTGTCTGTGACTGATTGCACACTTTGTTTTAAGAGTAATGAAGTGATGATGATCAGTGATTACATATCCAGTGCTGTTAAGAACCAGTTCAAGGGAAATCTTTGCTGTGTGGGGCCAGGCCCATCTGGAAACAACTGAAGAAAAAGTACGCTGGTGGTGTGTCTCATGTGAAAGCTAAAAGTCATCTTGAGCACCTCAGCAACATATCAGACAACTCTGCTTTCCTTCACTAGCCGAGTGCCTCTCAAGACAATTAAGTCTTCGTCTGTTAATCAACGCTGGCAGATCGACCTAATTGATATGAAGGAGGATGCCGTCATCTTCCAAAGGAATACGTACAGATACATTTTAACTGTACTGGATATATGTTTTCAAGATTTGTTTCTTAAGACCTTTGAAACACTAAACTAGTTTAGCAGTCTCTAGACGATTGAAAGATTATTTTTTTTTTTTTTTGTTCTGAACATGGAAACACCCAAAATCATACAACACGACGACAGAGGAACAGAATTTTAGGGCCAAGTCAAAAGACTTCTTTAAGAAGCTGGGGTTAAACAAATCAGAAGCAGTGGCTATCACCCCCAGTCGCAGGGCAAATGCGAAAGATCGCACACTGAAGTTCGAAGAAAAAATCAGATTCATGACCATGCAGCAACAGGGATTCAACTGGGTAAAAGACCTACTAAAAATTCAAAACTCTTTGAACAAAACCCCAAAAGATGTTCTAGGAAACTATTCGCTATAGGAGAAGCAACGCTCACCTGTTGAAAAGCGCTGAAAGGGCGACAAAGTGAGCAGCTGAGAAAATGGTCAGGAAACATCACAGCAGAGTTTCCGTTTGCAACATTGATGAAGCAGTCCTGGTGAGATATCAACAAAAAAGCGTAAAGAAACGAGTATCATATCGCAGAAATATTTGCAAGGGGGGGTTGTACAAGACAGACAGCATGCCACCCACTGACTACTCTACACTAATATCCCCAGCCAAAGCACCTTCATACCAAGTTTCACATCCTATGTTGACTGGTGCTTGAGATGGCTAAACGTATTTTTTCAGTGTTCAAGGTCATACGATTTTGACCTTGTCCTTGATCGATCAACAGTATTCGGAGAGGCATGAGCCAAAAGCACCTTCACACTAAGTTTGAATATCCTACGTTGACTGGTGCTTGATATATGGCTAAAACTATATTTTCAGTGTTCAAGGTCATACGAACTTGACCTTGAACCTTACCTTGATCGGTCAACAGTATTCGGAAGGGCATTGCCAAAGCACGTGCACTCCAACTTTCAACATCCTATGTTGACCCGGTGCTTGTGATATGGCTAAAATATATTTTCAGTGTTCGAGGTCAAACGACCTTGACCTTGACCTTGATTGGTCAACAATTTTCGGAAGGGGCATGAGCCGAAGCACATGCATTCCAAGTTTCAACATCCAATGTTGGATGGTGCCAGAGATATTGCTAAAACTCGATTTTGTGTTTAAGATCATACGACCTTGACCTTGATCGGTCAACAATATTCGAAGGGGCTTGAGCCAAAGCACCTGCACACCAAGTTTCAACATCTTATGTTGACTGGTACTTGAGATTTGACTAAAAATAGATTTTCAATGTCAAGGTCATAAAGTCAAAGTCGTGATCTTGACCTTTACTAAAACCCAAAAGGTACATCTACAGTACCTATCCTACATGTATGTCAAGTTTCACCTTCCTATCTTTATTCCTCCATGATGATATGCTGTAGACACACACACACACACACACACACACACACACACACACACACACACACACACACACACACACACACACACACACATAGCCACTTAAACGACAAAAACAATATAACTCTCTTTGTAAGCTTTGCGGGTTATAAATATGCCTAAAATTCCACCAGGAAAGTAGAAAGCGCAGTGGACAAACGACCCGACAGGCCGAGAGACGAAAGGACACGTGAAATGGGATCGGTCACCGTCCCACATTGTAGACCCGGAACACAAAAATCAGTCATTCCTCAATGCCTGTGAAAATACATGCACATGTGCCACGGATTGTCGCACTTGTGAATTCGCGCGACAATCCGTGCCGTTGCGACAATCCGTGCCGCCACAAGCCCTATTTTGGGACTCTGAAGAGACTTCCACGATTATTATCCAGTGTGGATATACGCCATGTCGTGAGTCAATGGCACATTAAAAGAACCACGCCATTAGCAACAACGTATAGACCTACCTGCATCAGCTCATAATGGTAAATGAAAGCGACCTGGTTGCTGCAGCATCACCATCACCACCATCCCCCCACCCCCATCCCCCATCCCCCACCCCCACGCACACACGATCTCTCAACAATAACTTAAACGAGCTGATTACATTGACGCTTTTTTGGCCCTATGTACAAAATGTGCATCTGATTTTCTTACCATAATTTGCAAGTAACTTCCAGCAGCCATTAACTGGTAATCAGGTCAGGATGGGATTCCAACCATTTCAGAAGTTTCTTTTGATGACTTTTTTCCCTCTTTTCAGACCAGGTGTTGAATGTGTATATAAAAGGGTTGATGGCAGAGTTTAAAGGTAAAACAAATATAGCTAGGGCCACATTCACTTCTCCTGAGATTGGGATTCCTGCCGCTGCCAATACCCCACACAGACCGATAGGAAACCAGCACATAAAATCTGTTACAGCGACAGTGATCAACCCGTCGAGCTATGGTCATGTCCCGTGACACTTTCGTAGAGTTACTCTTCAAAGTATTCTCCTGTATTGACCTATAGACTAAAGCCTGTCCAGCAGATATACATAAAAATAAAACGAAATTCAGTACAATTAAAACACTAAAAGAATAAGCCTTCCCTTTGAAATCTTGCCTTGTGACTGGCAAAGGGATACAAATACCTGTCTGGCTGTAGAATTCCCAGTGTGATACCATTGGCAGTAAAGGCACCAATGCTAAAAGACAGCCTGAAAACCACATAAACAGGCAGGCCACTACCGCTGATTTTGCATCAAATCTCCTTGTGGTGAAAGGAAAGTGAATAACAACGAAGCGGGTCGAGTGTTATGAACCAGATGATGATGAAAGCCGAAACCTCACTAGACAGCAGAGACAGAAATCCAGCCACTTTACAGGCCACACTGTTTCTCCCACGTGTCATCATTGTGAAGATATCGTCCACGGAACTGCTCATCAGCCACACCAATAACAGTCATGTAGAACCCATCAGAAGGTCAGATATGGTGAGGTTGGTGACGAACACACTGAAGCCACTTGAAGACGTCATGCGTTTTGAAAACAGACGTGCACTACAGCAGCAGACGTTACCAGTCACTGACAGACAAACGATCAGCCACAGAAACAGGCGGTATGTCCACGACTGCAACAGATCTTTACACGAAGAATTTCATCCTTTGGAGCAATGCAAACTGATGCATCAATGTTGTAGGGAAATATGGTTTGACAGCAGAGTTTCCTATTCTGTGTGGACACAAATCGCAGATAATGAAGCCCTTTAAATATGTCGTATGGAAAATGTTCCACAGGGCTGCTATCCATGTAAAGGTGAGTTAACCGTAGTGTGTGCTGAAAGCCAGACAGGCTGATGGTGTGCAGTAAAGTGGAGGTTAAATTCAGTGTTTGTATGTGCGGAAACAGTGACATATCATTGGCTTCAAACACAGTTAACATGGTGTGGGACAGGTCTACCACCATTAGTGTTATTTGCTGGTAGACAGAGGACTGAGAACTCTGAAGGGTGGTGAGAGGATTGCTAGACAGGGAGAAAACTTGCAAATTTCTTAAAGGAAGTAAAGTAGTCAAATTGACGGACTGCAATTTGTTTTCGCTCAGGTCAAGAAATATTAAGTTTCTCAACCGTATTGTGGGCAACGCGGATATAGAACAGTGTGATAAATCCACCCCAATGAGAAGAGTGTTGTTCGCCACATCAGACGGTGTCATACCGGAGCCTGTAGCATCCAGGAAACGGAGCTGACTGAACTCTGCTGCTGTAAAAGGATGGGCACAGAGAAACGTGTGACCCTGACAAACGCAGGTTATAGGACACATTACGCCACACACTAATTCATCATCTCGTTTAGGACAGTGAGGCCAGCCATCACATATGTGTTCGATGTGCAAACAAATGAGCGAAAATTCTGCATCGAAATAGTCCTGGACATTTTTCTTCATCACATCGCTCTTCATCCTGGTGGTCAATACAATCGTACAGTCCATTACATCGTGTGTACACAGGCAGACAATCATTGAAGTCACCAGGACAACGATAGTGACTCGCAGGACAGGTCTCTGTAAAATTCATTGGGATGGAGATGAAGCGTTTTCTGCCATCAAAAATTGACCCATAGCAGGGGACGAACTGGATATCGATCAAAATTCTGGTGTCTGATTTGCTCACAGCTTTGTTCATCTGAGTGGTCATGACAGTGGAACACAACGTCACACACCTGACGAAAGTGCACACACTGACCACTTCTACATTTAAAGCTGTTGGTACACGTGGGAGCTTCACAGAAGGATTCATCACTTTCATCCTGGCAATCCGTTATAAAGTCACATACCAGACTAAAGGATATCACCATAGAATCACCACTGCATGTGAACATGTAGAAAGAAGTGACATGGTGTTCTGCTGAATCATGCGTGTCTGTGGTCGCCAAACAGTGAGGAAACCGTAAAGGAACGTTGAGATCTTGCTGACATATTTCAGACTGGGTGGGATCACACAGCAGGAATGTGTAGGTCACGTGACCATCAGGGCATTTTTTCATATATCGCTGTCCTGAAAGCAGGACCAATTCTCTGGGTTTCAATGGAATGTCACTGGCACGATAAGGATTTTGTGCAGTCCTATTATTTGTAAACTCACAAAAACGCGCCGTAAGTGAAACAGATTTCTTCTGCATCCAGTCTGCCATTTTTGTCTAGGTTGATACACTGTTTTGCTGCACGTCGAAAGCTAGGAGGGTCACGGAAAGAGTGGTGATAAACTGTTCCGTCGTTGTGTATCAAACTATCTATATACATACTTGGCTGTGTTATGTCATTTCTATACAAACCAGTAAATATGCCTGAGAATCTCCATGCATGTATTTTTGTTTTATTTAGTACTGTGTGAACGCTGTCAACAATACATTTCGGCAAGCTTAACACGCCACCAAGTGAACTACAATATTGTGATGCTTTTTGGGAGCATTGACACATCATGGCAGAGCCTTCGTATCTGTTGTTAGTTTTGTCAACACCATGCAGAGTGTTGACGATGCTGTAGCAACGGTCACACAACTCTATCATCCCCTGACACTCGGGGCTGCTGTAGGGACACTCCCCTGTTTCATCCCGTCCGTCTTCACACTCTGTCTTCAGGTTACAGGCCACGTGGTGATGGAAGCTGGTGTAATGCTTCACAGAACAGTTCCAGAAACCATTGGATGTCTTCTGAGGCATCTGACTCTCCGGGAAGAATGAAAACAAAAGTCTGAAGCTAATGCGACCTGACCAGATTAGTTTGTCAAATGTAACACCAACTTGGCTGACGTTATGCAGACTGGGAAAATCAGTCTCAAGATCCTCAGAACTCCAGAAATACTGACTTCTGTCTATGTAAAAGTAGTTGCGATTCTCGCGCAAATCGTAATAGACGATGTCATGTTTTGACTTACGATATAGTTGCAGCGTTGGTCTGTAAAGCAGTTTTTTGTTTAAAAGTCACCATTAGTGCGTGTGTGTGGAGGTATCGGTAAATCCATAATATATTTACAAACCTCAGCATCACTCATGTTTTTGTTTTCCATGAGGAATCCGGATGACTGAGATGTCATCACAAGATCAATGTACGGAAATGCGTCATAAATCCATCTGTAATTGACCAGCATTGAACTGGTTCATCCTCGAAGCCTTGGACAGCCCAAGGGGAGTCAAACGTTAACGAATACATCAAACACAACAAAGTTGGACGTGGACATTTCAATGCGCGAACGAATGTCCATCAGCAATGAAACCGACAGATCTGCTGAATGCATGAAAGTCAATGGAGAAGGATGGAGGATAGGGAAAAAAAAACGAAAAAAAAAAGCAGCAAAAGAAAGAGAAATGTGGGGAAAGTAGGAAAATGGAGGCCTCACTAAAAAAATAACAGAAACAAAGGGAAAAAAGAAAACGGATGTAATAAGGTGAGAGAGAGAGAGAGAGAGAGAGAGAGAGAGAGAGAGAGAGAGAGAGAGAGAGAGAGAGAGAGAGAGAGAGAGCGCACAATATTAAGCAACAAATTAAGCATGAGTGTTAGAGATCACAAGTATACAAAGCGCAAATCTTAGACGTTAAGTTCATAGAGTGGAAGAGTGGAGGAAGTGAGGCAGGAGCTAGATGGGGTGTGTGCGTATGTTTGTGTAGGGAGAGGGTTGGAATGAAACTGCGCTTTCAGATTTCTCATAGCATTGATATGTAGTATTCATGCTATAATAACTGGATACTATTTTCTGAAGACGTAAAGGTACACACACCAGACTCTTATCGTCTCTTCTTCCTCTGATACTTCCTCCACCACACTCTCTCTCTCTCTCTCTCTCTCTCTCTCTCTCTCTCTCTCTCTCTCTCTCTCTCTCTCTCTCACACACACACACACACACACACATGCATGCGCGCGCGCGCACACACACACACACACACACACACACACACACACACACACACACACACACACACACACACACACACACGCACGCACACACACACACACGACTGACGTCATCCAAGATGCCATGCGTGAAAAAGACATTTCACAAAAAGCAAAAAACATTGATAATGAAAAATACAAACAAACAAAAACAAAAACCAAAGAAAACCGAAATGTTTTGGAAGGATCTAATAATTCTAAATCAATTTGGAAAGCTGTGACCATTCTTGAGAGAAAAAAAAGTCGATATAACGCTGGCCTCTATCAAAGGCATTTCAGCTGAAGATTTGGATCACTGTTTTCCCCACCACATTTTCCTCAATCATAACAAATGATCACTCTTCCTTTAATGATCTTGAATTACTTAAAGAATTTTACTATTCTAAAAATATCACAACGGAAGCTGGCGTTTCTTATTTTACAATGTATAAAGTGTACGTTCATCTTACACATCTCACGCAGACAGGCACGCATGCTCTTGGTGATTTACGGGGTAATATTCTCAAACTGTATGCTCCTATTATCATAGACTGCTTAATTCATTTGTGCAATCTCTGTATTGACCAAAACTATATTCCTGATATTCTTAAGGAAGCTAAAATTATTCCCATCTATGAATTCTTATATTCACACTCTCTGAATTAACAAAGCTATATTCTTGATATTCTTAAACAAGCCCAAACTTTTCTCTTTCTTTTGATCTCTTTATTACGAACATATAATCCATTGAGCAGTAGGTAGGTTTATACATACATATCCCATATATGTTTTCAATATTTCTACTATATATACATTTCTTTAATAAACACGTTTTCCAATAACCACAATGGTGTGCCACATGTTTACACATATAATGAATACACACTATAACATACATACACGCTTCAAGAGGGTCATAGGAATTCGGGGACATTTATTTTGAATAAGAAAATATTTAGCACCAGAAGTAGACTTAGAAGAAGAGACGTGCTATGTCACGAAGTAAACATTTTGATGATGGTATCTTTTCTGTCTTATTTTCATTATCTATCTTTTCTGTCTTTATTCACCTCTTCTTCTGAAACCCATCCCTCCCCTCCTCCCACTACAGTTTCTTATTTTTATCTCAGGCTCACTCACTCGCTTCTCTCTCTCTCTCTCTCTCTCTCTCTCTCTCTCTCTCTCTCTCTCTCTCTCTTCTCTCTCTCTCTCACTCAATTCTCTAACACAAATATATCTGATTTTACTTGTTGCTTGTTTTGTTTCATATCCAATCAAAATTTCTGTGTGTCTCAATATATGAATTCGAAAATATAACCATAATAAGGTTCAGGGTGGGTATCATACTGAGAATAGCAGAAGTATGGATTAAGAAGTAGTGCCTGGTTGTGTGAAACACAGATTTGATTAACAATATAAGGTGATCTCAATTCAGATTTCTGTTATGGATTCATAGAAGGCCCGGTCAGTTTCGTATCGATCTGATTTCATCAACAGTTTATGGTTAAAAAGTTCTATCATATGCCTCATTTTCATCTTATTCCCGAATGAGTTAAGTGTAGAAATTTTTTGTCTGGTCTGCATTAATACATACGAAATTTTTGCGCACAACAAAAATATAATAACAAAAAAAATGGTAACTCTTAAAGTTTTGATCAATACCAAGAATGATGATGCGTTCGTTTACATCTGCTTTATCTATGTTGGGGGCAATGTGATTTGAGATGGTTTTGAAACTCTTTCCAGAAGTTTTGTATGTGAACACATTCCCACAGACCGTGCTGTATCCTGTCTTTTTCTCTCAAACACAAACTACAGCTGTTGCTTTGTACTATATCCCATTTGTCACCAGTATACGATGGAGAACTCTAACCTGAAACCACCTGGGTTTTATCCCGTTAATTTTGACGATTTTTTTTAAACAACTTACCCCATCTCTTTCAAAAATAGTTCCCCATTCATTGCAATAGTATGGTTATTTTCTATCTTCTATGAGCACGTCGTAGTAACCACTTACATTTTCTATTAACATATGTATTGACTTAGGTTCACTGTCTCTTTTAGAATCTTAATTTTTATACTGGTCCTTTTGGCATACTTCTTAATGGAAGCCATGCAACTTAAATATGTTAGTGGATTTCACGCGATGTCGTACTTTGAGCAGAAGTCTTGGTATGAAGCTGCGTTCCCATAGTTATCAATCAAGTCACCAATACAGAATATTCCCTTAGTCGCAAGTTCTTATATATATATATATATATATATATATATATATATATATATATATATATATATATATATATATATATATATATAACAAGTAAAGAAATCCGCATGCCCTTGCCTGTTTCATCCACTTTATTTCTTAGTTCAAATTTTCGGCTTTTCAGCCTTCATCAGGAATCTGCACATTCGAAAACAATAAGCAATCACACCATTGGCGCTCCCATCCATTTTACACTTCTAATTTCTATTGTTCCTTTCACATACACAGTCAAGTATGCATCACCCAGCACCACACACACACACACACACACACACACACACACACACACACACACACACACACACACACACGCACGCGCACGCACACACACACACACACACACACACACACGCACGCACGCACGCACGCGCACGCGCGCGCGCACACACACACACACACGCACACACACACACACACACACACACACACACACACACACACACACACACACACACACACACACACACACACACAATGCCATCATGATAAAGTGTTATACATCAAGATTTTTTCTGACTCGAAACTACAATATACATATTCTAACGAATCCAACACATAAAGTCCATTCATCAGTTGTTATGATAGTAGTTGCTGCAACGTCTGTATCCATTACAACTTTGGTCACACCTAACCCAGAGGGGAAGGATGCAAGTATCTCTGAAGGCTGGCGTAGTTTTTACGAAATTGGGGGGGTGGGGGGGGTGGCGGCAAAACAACGTAGAGGAGGGGGGGGTGTCAAAACGAAATGATCTGGGTGTGGAAGGGGAGGGAAAGAAAGTAAGAAAAGGGGGGGAGGGGGGGGGCGGGGGGGGGGGGGGGGGGGGGTACGGCAGGAAGAGCAACAGGGACCCTATCTCAAAACATTACTCGTCATAGACGATGTTCGTCTATTCTCACAATACACACACACACACGCACGCACACACACACGCACGCACGCACGCAAGCACGCACGCACGCACGCACCCCGCCCCCCCCGCGTCTGCACACATTTGTACGCTTACACATGCACATGTATGCACCTGCACCACCAACACCAATCTACCCCAAACTGTTGAGCCGTTTGACTCAGGGGCTCATAACATAGTGTTGCTAGATGGAGATCGCCATTTTCCTTTTGTCAGCCCCTGTTACCACTACTAAGAGCACCACATTTACCATCTCCTTCCGTACTAGTAGTCGTTGTACATAACACAACCAGTCTCACAAACAGTAAAATAATTATTGAATAGTATACTATGACTGAACCTGCTACCAGTATTACTCTCATTGTCATACGCTACTGTGACCATCCCCTACTTCCTGAGTTTACTAAACTTTAAATAACTCTGTGGCAATTCCTTGAAAGTTTATAAGCTTTACTTTTCAGTAAAAAGTACACTACATTATGAACTTACTTACCCCTGTGCACAGGTCAGCTCTGTCTTTTCTCAAAACATATCACTGCCTAAAGACAATAAGATGGGGCAAATCAAAAAAACAAAAACACAGCTGAGTACATGTTCTTAGCTTGACTAGGTGCACTGGCCATCATCCTAGACATGGGTTGTAAAATCTACTCAAATGTTTTACGATGACCCCCCCCATCCCCCCCCCCCCCCCCCCCCCCCCCCCCCCCCCCCCCCAATAATGACACAGAAAACCTGCCTTCAATTTTTGGTAAGTTCGGAAAAATTAAGACAGACACCAATCACAACTCCAACTTTAACGACTATCTAACCCCTTCAATTCCGAAATTAATAACATATCAACTCACGTGACATTGTGACGTAACCTACTATCTCACTTTAAATTTCCATACGTTCCTTTTGCTCTTTACTTGGCATGGGAGAGGATAATTAGGTGAATAAGATAGGAGGAGTAAAGAATTGGAAGTAGGAGGTGAAGTGGCGGAAGGGGAGATGAGGGTGGGGGGGTGGGTGGGGGAGTGGTTGTAGTGCAGTGTAGATAGAACGTGAGGGAAGGAGAAGGGGAAAGACAGAGAAGCATTCAGAAGAAATGGGGAGGAGGTGTGTGCGTGCGCGCGCGCGCGCGCTTTGGGATTATAGGAAGAGAGGTGCAGAGAAAGGTATGGGGGGGGGGGGGGGGGGGGGGGGGGGTCAAACTTTTTGTGGCCTAACTGTTTTGATACTGGACTCTTCTTTGGATACATGCATTTAAATCTTTTCTGCGGTTGAGACCTGTAAACAATGTACCCAATTTGCCTGCCAATATAGTTCCCTACGAAGGAGGTTTGCATCCCCCCCACTCACTGACTCGATTGGGCAGATGGACAGAAATGGGACATCATGGTTGTTTGGGTGAGGTGTTGTGTTCACGTGGTGGGCAGCCATGCACTTGTTGGTCTTGCCTCTGTTGACGTCACTTTTATGGTTGGCCCAGCGTAATTTCAGGTTTGTGGTTGAGCCTACATACCATTGCTGTGGGTGCAGACTGCACCTGATAACATATATCACATTAGCAGACGTACAAAGTAAGATGTAGTATTTTCCACGACCGCCCATCCCATGGAGACACCAGTTCCTGTGTGTCCCTGTCATGCCTACAGGTGTCGCATTTCCTTGTACATCTAAAGAAGCCAGGGCACTCTTTGGGTCCATGCTCTACAAGTCGTCTTGGCACAGTGGGTTTGTAGATTTCACCCAAGTTTTTGAGTCTCCTGTCCGCTGCAATGATACACTTGGAGGGAAACACAGATTTGTTTTGGGGGTTTGAGTACAGGAGATGGAGGTTCCTTTTAATGATGGCAGTTCTCGATGGAGCTCGAGGGTCAAATTTTGTGACCCAAGCTATATTTTTACTCTGCTTTTTACGGGGCTGATGGAGTATTGCATCTCTTGATTTTGCGGCTCCCTGAGAGATCTCTTTGAAGGCGTTGTCATAGTGCCAGCCTGACAAGGTTAGGTATCTTGCATATTCCCTTGTCCTCTCTTTCAGCTGTTCGTCTTTGCTGATTAACATTCTTAGTCTGGTCCCAATGCTTCTTGCTATGCCTCTGAAGACTGACTTGGGGTGGCAGGAGGAAGGGGGGAGGTAGCTATGGCAATTCTTCGAACGAACAAACATCAGTTTCGATGAGCCAGCGTTATTTATACTCACCCTAACGTCCAAGTATTCTGCTCTCCCCCCCCCCCCCCCCCTTTTTTCTTACTTTCTTTCCCCTTCCACACCCAGATCATTTCGTTTTGACACACCCCCCTCCTCTACGTTGTTTTGCCGCCCCCCCCCCCCCCCCCCCCCCCCACCAAAGTTGTAATGGATACAGGCGTTGCAGCAACTACTATCATAACAACTGATGAATGGACTTTATGTGTTGGATTCGTTAGAATATGTATATCGTAGTCTCGAGTCAGAAAAAATCTTGATGTATAACACTTTATCATGATGGCATTGTGTGTGTGTGTGTGTGTGTGTGTGTGTGTGTGTGTGTGTGTGTGTGTGTGTGTGTGTGTGTGTGTTCGTGTGCGTGTGTGCGTGTGTGTGCGCGCGCGCGCGTGCGCGCGTGCGTCCGTGCGTGCGTGTGTGTGTGTGTGTGTGTGTGTGTGTGTGTGCGTGCGTGCGTGTGTGTATCTGTGTGTGTGTGTGTGTGTGTGTGTGTGTGTGTGTGTGTGTGTGTTTTGCTGGGTGATGCATACTTGACTGTGTATGTGAAAGGAACAATAGAAATTTAGAAGTGTAAAATGGATGGGAGCGCCAATGGTGTGATTGCTTATTGTTTTCGAATGTGCAGATTCCTGATGAAGGCTGAAAAGCCGAAAATTTGAACTAAGAAATAAAGTGGATGAAACAGGCAAGGGCATGCGGATTTCTTTACTTGTTATTATTATATTCCTTCATGGAACTATCCTCGCCCCTTCTACTGCTAGGTGTGGAGTCAGACTTTTAACAGGGTTTTCTGATATATATATATATATATATATATATATATATATATATATATATATATATATATATATATATATATATAATGCTGAACAATTAAGTAGGGGGGAAAACAAGTGCAGGTTAACAATTCTTCCATCATTATAGTAATGACTTGGCAAAGATCTGAAATTGAGAGGGGGAAAAAAAAAAAAAAAATGAAGATGAAGTAACTGGGAAAATGTATATCATAAATATGAAACCCTTCACTAGCTGCATGAGGGAACTATCGCAATCCCTCTCGAAGGCAGATCTACATGTATCGCCTGCTCCGAGACCTTTCGTCCGCTGGATCGCTCTTGGCGTCAGATAGAGACACACCACAGTCCATAATTCTGTGGTGTTCCGACTGCCAAGGGTTCATATATATATATATATATATATATATGTGTGTGTGTGTGTGTGTGTGTGTGTGTGTGTTTTCCACCAATTTTCATATTCTTGTTATAGAATATTGGTTCCGCTAGAAGTTCCTCAGGTGTTTTAGGTTTTACTTCATTTTTAAACATTTGATATAATTATCTCAAAAGTGTCCTACCAAAATTTGTGGTGTGGGTATATTTGGAGGAGAAATCAGGACCAAACAGCGTCCAATTTTCTGCATCTTTAAAACAATGAAAGAACACTTGTTTCCATTTATGATTATTGTGACGACTTGGCTGAATGTTCTCGAGTCTTTTAATTCCCTTAGGCAAATTAAGGGATGTTGAGATCACTTTCCTTTGGTTCTTCAAGTATGCGAACTCAGGCATCAGAGGGGAATACCCCGAGTCGTGTACCGAAGGAGGAAGAGTTACTGGGAAGTGGTTCGCATGTCTAGGGGGATAGTAACTAGTACATGTGGGACCTACTGGTACTGGGTGGAGGAGAGTGTCCACCCCCACCACTGGCTATTCTGGGTTCTCCAGTGGGCCTGAAGGGGGCGATCGTGTCAGGTGACCATCACGGTTTGGTGACCGTCGGCCGGCAGACAGGGTACAGTAACAATTCAGTGGTTCCTGTCCTGAGGAATGAAAGGAAGGCTTCGGCCTATTGAGTGATTTGCACCTTGTGTATGGAGTGTAGTAAATACTTGAAGCATCAGTCCTGATTTGTGGAGGAGTCCAGGCTGTTAGTAAAATGGGTAGCTTCAGGGAATCGAACATGTGTTTGAAATGGAGATTATGCATTAACCACTTGGTACCCATGTCTTTGTAGCACTAGCAGCTGTGATGTGTGTGTATGAGTAGGTGACTAGTGACTCCACTGTGGTGGAATAAAAATAACTCGGGGAGTTATTGGTACAAATCGTGTGTGTGTGTGTGTGTGTGTGTGTGTGTGTGTGTGTGTGTGTGTGTGTGTGTGTGTGTGTGTGTGCCAGTGATTCCATTGGTTGAACCAGTTTAACTCAGGTTCGCTCTTGTTTGAGAATGGATATAAGTTGCTCGGAAAACCAGGAAGTATGTGACTCACTTAAGGGAGAGTAAACTCATCCTGTCTTGCTGAGGGCTCAAGAAAATACAGCGAGAAGCAGAGGTTTGCTGTAGCCTCGGAGCCGACGATGGGAAGAATTGTCTCCTGTGTGGGGCGGTCGACAGCAAGACATGTCAGCCTGTTGGGCCTACACAGGGAGCTGCCAGACAATGGTGGGGTGTTTGCAGCCAGAGAAGACCTGTGGGAGAGGCTGACAGGAGCCCTTTCTGTGGAGAGGGTGATGTACAGTGGAGTCCGGGAGACTTGGTGTGAGGGTGCAACGCGAGTGTCCCCCAATTGGGATTTGGCCAATCGGAAGGACACAACAGTGTGTGCAGCTTCAGCACTTGTAGTCACACAGTGTGATGAGAGAGAACTGATGGTCAACCAAGGAATACTGGCAAGTTATGGACGTTTCATTTGTTCTTCAGTTTATAAGTGTGCAAACAGAATAGAGAAATATTGTCTTTCCTGGTTAATTAAGAGTAATTGAAGGAAAAGGGATGCGATTATGAGATTATCTGTATTATGTTTACATTTTTATATGATACAGATAAATGTGTTGTGTAGTGACGGCTGGGGGCTCGGAGTCAAGTTAAATAAAAGTTGATTATTTTCTATGAAATGTTAATGGTTTCCCGTCACCTTTGTGTGGGCCCGATGTGAGTAACAGAGTGTGTGTGCCTATGCAAGAGCGCATTTTGGTTGTGAAAGCTTAAATACTTCTGTCTATATCCCCCTGCATCCCTGCATATGATAATCATACTTTGATAACGAGGAGTAGCGTTGGAGACCCGTCACAATTACTATTATGTTAAATTTCGAAACCACGTTAATTTCAATGCATTCATATAGCAGTAAATATTTGGTTTTCCAAATCCACTGTCGCGTATATTTTTAACTGACGTCGTTCTATTAATTCTGTCACGTTTATCATTCCATATAAACTTAAAAGGATTTTTTTTTTTGAGATTTTCAATAAAGTTGTCGGGAGGGTTTGGAAGTAACAACCATAGATGAACTAGTTTTTGACAGAACCATTTATTTTAGTACAGCAACCCTTTCAAGGGGGGTTATAAATTTCTTCATCCATATATTTAATGATATTTTCATTTTTGGAATTTTTCATCAAAATTTAGCCATGCATAATCTTCCAGGTCATTAGAAAAAAAGATATACCAAGTATTTTAGATTTTGGGGGATTCCAGTTAAATTTGAGGTGTGGCATGAATTTGATAACACTGTTCATCTTTCTGCTGAGCCAAACAACAGGCGATTTCCCGACATTAAGTTGTAATCCCGATTTGTTTCCAAAATCTGTTAACACCTTGAAAGTTAATTCAAATGTTTTTTTTTTTTTCCCCATGTTGGAATAGTTTGGTGTCATCCGCAAATTGTGATATCTCACGTTGTGTTCTGTTTGTCCTATATGAATTCCTTGATGCTTGTGTTTTCTTGTATTATGATTGCTAAAATTGCAGCACAGCGTATGAATAAATATGGTGAAAGCAGGTCACCCTGTCGGCAACCTCTCTTTATTTGGAACCATGGAGACAATTGACCGTTTACTAGCACTGTTGATTTGATATTGTAATAGAAAGTTTTGATCCACTTTTTATGTCTTTATGGAAACCATATGCGTCTAAAACTTTAAACATGAAACCCCAGTCAAAAGAGTCGAACACCTTTTCAAAATCTAAGATTATTCCCATCTTTGAATTCTTATATTCGCTATCTTTGAATTAACAAAAGCTATATTCTTGATGTTCTTAAACAAGCCCAAATCATTCTTGTCTATAAATCTGGAGATAAAACTTACCCCTGAAATAACAGACTTATTTCAATATTATCAATTATGTCAAAACAATTGATTCTATAAACATATGTCACTCGTTTCGCAAAACCACTTGCTTCGCCCTCATCAATCAGGGTTTAGATAAAATCATTTATTCCAAACTGCTGTAACTAACGTCGTCGATGATTATCTCCTTAATATCACAGAGGTATAACAGAGGTATTGTTTATCGACTCTACAAAAGCTTTTTATGTCATTGACCATAGCTTGCTGCTACCTAAGCTGGTCTTATAAAGACTATGCTGTCTAGCCTTTTCTGTTGCTAGATCAGTTCTTTCTAACCATCATCACAGGGTTTTCTTGGGTAACGAACAATTGGAATTCCAGACACACAAAATATGGTATCCCCCAAGGATCTATTTTTTTGGTCTACTTCTTTTTTTTCTCTATATAGTAAGGTTCTTACCTTATGCATTTTGCAAGGCATATGTGAACTATTTGCAGGCAAGATGTCTATTCATTTGAGACATTCTGATATAAAACAATTATCAACGACGTTGTAAGGCAATGTTAGTCACCTGAATGGATGGACTGCGCTGAATCGCATGTCCTCAGGCCATTAAAACCCTGAATAAATTATGACAACTTCGAAAAAAAAAGACAAAACTAACCTTCAGCCTGTCATCTAAGCTTATGGGCGATACAGTCATTAAGGAAGTAGATACTCCCAAACTCCAAGTAGTTACATTGACAATAATCATTCCTAGTCACCACATGCTGACAGATTATGCCAATGAAATTACAAACAGTTATTTCAGATTTCAAAACTTGGGAAGTTCTTCTGTGCTACAGCACGAAGGAAGTCGTCTACTTATTTACGTCATTATCTATTGATATACCTCAACACTCTGTAATCTGTGTAATGCAAACAAATTCACATATCTAAACAAAATCCATTGACGGTCTCTGATGCCTGCATTTTCAAAATCTGCCAGTTTGACGATCATTGTAGACGATTTAGCACTGGATATCTTGCCATTATCGTGTAATCTACAGCATAGCATAGCTGTTGTGATGTATCAAATTATGAATGACTTTGCGCCTCCTACACTAGCCATACTATTTTCTCGAAATCAACCCCGATACACAGATACTATTGCAATCAGAAAACCCAGAAGTGATCTGTTTAAGACAAGCGTTGCCTACATATCAGCTTATAAAACATTTATGTTTCAGGCACCAGAAACTTCAAATTGCTATACATATTAGATGTCACATTGTTCTTTTCCATGACCAATGATATGGAAGGGGACAATGTGACATATGTTGCAACCCAATTTCATTCGAAACAAAACTATGGAAATTTTCTTCTTCTTTTACACACACACACACACACACACACACACACACACACACACACACACACACACACACACACACACGCACGCACGCACGCACGCACGCACGCACGCACACACACACACACACACACACACACACACATGTACACACACACAACAACAACAACAACAACAACAACACACACACACACACACACACACACACACACAGAGAGAGAGAGAGAGAGAGAGAGAGAGAGAGAGAGAGAGAGAGAGAGAGAGAGAGAGAGAGAGAGGATACTGCATGTTCTGCTTTTGACATTTTGTTGCCTCCAGGAGTCGTGAGAAATGTATCATTACTTTTAATGATGTTTTGCCTTACACGATTTATGAGAATCGTAGGATTTTTTTTTTAAACTCCTAGTTCTTATAGAATAGGGAGTACTTTAGAATGAGAAAGAAGAAGTGCGCTCTCTCTCTCTCTCTCTCTCTCTCTCTCTCTCTCTCTCTCTCTGTGTGTGTGTGTGTGTGTGTGTGTGTGTGTGTGTGTGTGTGTGTGTGTCCGTCCGTATGTCCATCAGTCCGTCCGTGGTCAATATGTGTTCCACTCACTCCAGACAAAACTACTGGGCCGATCTTTCGGAAAATTTGTAGTTATGTTCAGTATTGGTCACGAATAATGCCCGGTGTCTTAGTTTACCGTTACAGCCGTTTCAAAGGCGGTAACGGCCTGTTACTGTTTTTCTACTGAATATCTCAGAAAGTACTTGGCCGGTCTTTGTTGAAAATTAGCAGGTATGTTCATTATGGGTCACGGATGATGTCTGATGTTTCAGTTTATACTGTTATAACCGTTACTAACGGCTGTAACGGCTTGTAACGGTTTTTCTTCGTTATGGAATATATGAGAAAGTACTTGGCCGATCTTTGTGAAAATTAGCAGGAATGTTCATCAAGGATCACGGATGACGCATGATGTTTCAGTTTACCCCGTTATAACCGTTACTAAAGGCTGTAACTGCCTATAACGTTTTTTGTTCTTTGTGGAATATCTCAGAAAGTACTTGGCCGATCTTTCTGAAAATTTATAGGTATGTTCATTATGGGTCTTAGATAATGCCTCATGTTTTAGGTTACCGTTATAGCCGTTACTAACGGCTGTAACGCCCTGTAACGGTTTTTTTTCTTTATGGAATATCTAAGAAAGTACTTGGCCGATCTTTCTGAAGATTTGTAGGTATGTTCATTATGGGTCTCGAATAATGCCCAATGTTTTAGGTTACCGTTTTAGCCGTTACTAACGGCTGTAACGGCCTGTAACGGGTTTTATTCTTTATGAATATCTCAGAAAGTACTCGGCCAATCTTTGTGAAAATAAGCACTTATGTTCATTAAGGGTCATGGATGATGCCCGATGTTTTAGTTTACCCTGTTATAACCGTTACTAATGGCTGTAACGGCCTGTATCAGTTTTTCTTCTTTATGGAATATCTCAGAAAGTACTTGTCTGATCTTTCTGAAGATTTGTAGGTATGTTCATTATGGTATCGAATAATGCCCTATGCTTTAGGTTACCGTTATAGCCGTTACTAACGGCTATAACAGGTTTTCTTCTTTATGGAATATCTGAGAAAGTACTCTGCCGATCTTTGTGAAAATTAGCAGGCATGTTCATTAAGGATCACGGATGATGCCCGATGTTTTAGTTTTACACCGTTATGACCGTTACTTACGGCTGTAACGGCCTGTAACGTTTTTTTTCTTTTGTTCACTATGGGTCTCAAATAATGCTCGATGTCTTAGGTTACCGTTATATCTGTTACTTACGACTGTAACGGCCTGTAACGGTTTTTCTTCTTCGTTATGGAATATCTAAAAAAAAAAAAAAAAAGTACTTGGTCGATCTTTGTGAAAATTAGCAGTTATGTTCATTAAGGGTCTCGGATGATGCCCGATGTTTTAGGTTACCCCGTTATAACCGTTACTAAAGGCTGTAACGGCCTATAACGGTTTTTCTTCGTTGTGGAATATCTTAGGAAGTACTTGGCTGATCTTTCTGAAAAGTTGTAGGTATGTTCACTATGGGTCTCAAATAATGCCCGATGTCTTAGGTTACCGTTATGGCTGTTACTTACGGCTGTAACGGCCTGTAACGGTTTTTTCTTCTTCATGGAATATCTAAGAAAGTACTTGGTCGATCTTTGTGAAAATTAGCACGATGTTCATTAAGGGCCACGGATGATGCCCGATGTTTTAGTTTACCTTGTTACAATGTTATTAACGGCTGTAATGGCTTGTAAATGTTTTTCTTCTTTATGAAATATCTCAGAAAGTACTTGGCCGATCTTTCTGAAAATTTGTAGGTATGTTCATTATGGGTCGCAAATAATGCCCGATATTTTAGGTTACCGTTATAGCCGTTACCAATGGCTGTAACGGCATGTAACGGTTTTTTTCTTCTTCATGGAATTACAGAGAAAGTATTTGGCCGATCTTTGTGAAAATCAGCAGGTATGGGTCACGAATAATGCTCGATGTTTTAGTAGTTTGGCGCTATATCCGTAACTAACGGCTGTAACGTTTTTTTTCTTCTTATGAAATATCTCAGAAAGTACTTGGCCGATCTTTGTGACAATTAGCAGGTATGATTACTATGGGTCACGGATGACGGCCGATGTTTTAGTTTACCGTTATAGCCGCTACTAACGGCTGTAACGGCCTGCAACGGTTTTTCTTCTTTATGGAACATCCCAGAAAGTACGTGGGCCGATCTTTCTGAGAAATTGTAGGAATGTTCATTATGGGTCACGGATGATGCCCGACGTTTTAGTTTACCGTTATAGCCGTTAGTAACGGCTATAAAGGCCCCTAACTTTTTTTCTTCTTCATAGAGTATCTGAGAAAGTATGTGGCCGATATTTCCGACAATTTGTAGGTATATTCATTATTGGTCACGGATGATGCCTGATGTTAAGTTTACTGTTATAGCCGTTACTAACGGCCAATAATGGTTTTCTTTTTTATGGAAAATCTCAGAAAGTTCTTGGCCGATCTTTCTGAAAATTTGTATGTTCATTATAGGTCACAGATGATGGCCGATGTTTACCAGAATAGCCATTACTAACGGTTACATCAGCCCAATACGTTTTTTACCTCTTTATGGAATATCTCACACATATTGAGGATAAACTGGGAGTAAGTTTATATGCTTTGCATCTTGTTTTTAAATTACAAGAGTTGAAAGTCCATTAAACCGTTTCAACCATACCCTACCTTATCATCATCTCTTGTTTCTGAGTTTGTCCTGTTATTCCATTGATTTTTGGTTTTTTAAAAATTTTTTAAAAAACAAAACGACTTATGATAACATATTAAAGTGTCTAACCTGTACAGAGATCGTACAGATAACAACCAAGCATTGAGGTGCATAAGTCTTCTTTCTCGATTAAAGTCGAAATTGCCTTTGACATAAATTTTAAGAGGAATTTTTAAGTAACACCGCCAGTTAATATGGACAAAAAATCACAAGACAAAACCCGACGTGACTCGACCTCTTAGGTCTTCTTCAGCAAGAAAAAACAAAATTTGGGACAATTAAAACGAATAACGGGCAATCACTTACCTTCCTAAATTCGACACAAGATTGGTGTTGAAAAAAACGACGCCATTGGAAAGGAGACAATGCGAGTTAAAATAGTAATGACGATAATAACAACGATAATGACGATGATAAAGATATTGAAAACATAATACTAAGGAGAGGATTACTACCACTGTTGGTGATAATATAACAATTGTGGTATTATAAGTGGCTGTACACAGGAGGGGAGAAAGGAAAAGGGATAGAGGGTTTTCGAACGCATAGTTGTGGTGGCAACAGTGTTAGAGGCGATGATGATGATAATGGTAATGATATGACGGTGATGATAGGATGGTGGTTTCTTGTTTTACTGTGTATAACGTGTACGTTCCTCTTACACATCTCACGCAGACAGACACACATGCTCTTGGTGATTTAGATGGTAAGATCCTCAAACTTTATGCTCCTATCATCACAGACGCCTTAATTCGTTTGTGAAATCTCTGCGTTGACAAAAACTATATTCCTAATATTCTTAAGGAAGCTAAAATTATTCCCATCTATGAATTCTTATTTCCATAGTCACTGAAATAACAAAAGCTATATTCTTGATATTCGTAAGCCCAAATTATTCCTGTCTATAGATCTGGAGATAAAACTTACACGTCAAATAACAGATCTCTTTCAATATTATCAATTTTGTCAAAACATTTAAGTCTATACACACATGTCACACGTTTGGCAGAACGACGTGCATCGTCCTCATCAATTAGGCTTTAGATAAAATCATTTATACCAAACTGCTGTAACTAACGTCGTCGAGGATCGGCTCCTGAATATCAATGAAAACAAATTTACGGGGGTATTGTTTATTGACTCTACAAAAGCTTTCGATGTCACTGACCATAATTTGCTGCTACCTAAGCTGGCCTTATAACGACTATGCTATTTAGCCTTTTCTGTTGTTAGATCTTTTCTTTCTAACCATCTTCACAAGGTTTTCTTCGGTAACGAACAATTGCAATTCCAGACAAAAAAATGTGGGGTCTCCAAGGATCTGTTTTTGGTCAACTTATTTTTTCTCTCGATAGTAATGTTCTTCTCTTATGCGTTTTACAAGGCGCATGTGAAGTATTTGCAGACAAGACGTCTATTCATTTGAGACACTACGATATAAAACAATTATCAACGACTCTGTTAGACAATGCTAATCACCTAACTGAATGGACTGAGCTGAATCACATGTCTCCAAACCATAAAACCCTAAACAAATGACGATAACTTCGCAGAAAAAAAAGGACAAAAAATAACCTTCAGTCTGTCTTCTAAGCGCATGGGTGATGCAGTCTTTAAGGAAGTAGATACTCTCAAACTCCAATGAGTTACCATTGACAATAATCATTCCTGGTCACCACATGTTGACAGATTATGCATATGCATTTCCAGAGAGTTGTATCAGCTTTGAAAACTTGGGAATTTCTTGTGTTACAGCACGAAGAAAAACATCTTCGCATTTTTGTCATTATCTATCGATATACCTCAACACTCTATTATCTGTGTTATGCAAACACATTCACATATCTCAACAGAATCCAGTGACGTTCTCTGAAGCCTGCACTTTCAAAATCTACCACTGGATTTCCTGCCATTATCGTTTAATCTACAGCATAGCACAGCTGTTGTGATGCATCGAATAATGAATGGCTTTGCGTCGTCTCCTGCACTAGCCATACCATTCCCTCGAGATCAACCCCGATACACAGATAATATTGTAATCAGAAAACCCTGAAGTGATCTGTTTAAGACAATCTTTGCCTACAAGGGAGGGAGCCTTTGGAGCTCCTTACCAAAGTAGACTAAGGATATCAGTAGTACCAGTTCTTTATGTCAGTTTACAATACATTTCTATTTCAGGCACTGGAAACTTCAAATTGCAATAAACGTTAGCTGTCATATTGTTCTTCTTCATGCCCAATCATAAGGAGGGGGAAAAAATGTGACGTACATACTGACCTATCCAATGTTTAAACAAAAGTGTACTTTTTTTTTCT
>JADBJO010007802.1:85000-106226 GCA_016801955.1 Conus betulinus
GAGAAAGAGAATGGGAGAGAGAAGAGAGAGAAAGGGAACGGGAAAGAGAGGAAAGAGAGAAAGAAGGGAGATAAGGCAGTTTGAGTTAGAAAAATAAAATTGGAGAAAGAACGGGACGTGGACGCAAAGCCCCAAGCAAACTTTGCACCACATGTTAGTCCCTTGATCAACATGCCAAAGTTTGATGATAATCCGGACCATTTAGAGGATTTCATTTCGCAATTTGAAAGGATTGCCAAAGATCAGGGCTTACCCGAAGAACGGTGGGGCACACACATTTGTCCGCGCTGCTGACACCCAAAGCTAGGGATGCTTTTTTTTCTGCTTACCACCGGAAAAACAGATGGATTATGAGTCGGTGCGCGATGCTTTGTTTCAGAGGTACCAGGTAACCGCCGATAGATATAGGAAATTGTTCAGAGAAACTGTTCGTAAATCGGGTGAGACACACGTACAGTTCCTTTATCGGCTTAGGGCTCTCTTTGATAAATGGATTAGGTAGGAAACATCGAACAAACTTTTGAATCTCTGAGGGAGGAGATCGTTAAGGAGCAAATTCTCTCCACTTGTCGGAAGGATCTCACAGTATTCTTGGCAGAAAGAGAATTAGGAAGTTTAGAGGAGTTAGTGAAAGTTGCAGACAGGTATGAATCTGCCCATGATCAGCGGAACGGGGTGAAGGGATCGAACCAGTCGTCCCGTAATGCCCAGACCACACAGGCAGGGAGTGATTCGCCGACTCCCTACACATAGGAGGTGAGACCACAGTTAGAAGCGCATTCTAAGTCCCAAGGCAACAGTGGGACTCAAGAGAATGTTAGAGTGAAACGCACATGCTTTAAGTGTGGGCGAGAGGGTCATATCGCCAAGGAATGTAGCGGACTGCGAATACATTCAGTTGTTGCCGTTGATACAGTTCAACAGGAAGGCAGAGTGCCACCACAACTACTAGGGCAGTAGTAAACGGGAAGCCGGTGACCTGCTTGTTAGATACAGGACTGACTCTGCGGCAATGGTAGAACCCGGTTTAGTGAGAGACACAGACTACACAGGGGAAACCACCTGCGTGCGATATGCAGATGGAAGAATTAATCGGCTACCTTTGACCCGTGTTAAGGTAGAGTCAGAGTTTGTCAGGAGTACTCTCACTGCAGCAGTGCAAAACAATCTTCCCTATCCCAGCTTGTTAGGGGGGGGTAGATATATCCTCCCGAAGCCTAACCAGGCTGCCAGTCAAGTAGGGAAAGCAAGGATAGTGCAGGGTTGGGACTCCTACAGGAAAGTAAACAGAAAGCAGGCGAAGTGCGCAGGCGCCGCCGCTGGCAGTAGAGCTAGCGGTGACTATGAAGGTGGCCATGGTGGTGGTGCAGTGGACCATGAAGTCGGTCGTAGTGTTAGTTTACTAGGCCGTCATGGCGGTGCCGTAGGCCATGGAGGTGGCCGTAGTGGCGATGCCGTAGGCCATGGAGGTGGCCGTAGTGGCGGGGCCGTGGGCCGTGGAGACGGCCGTAGTGGCAGTGCTGTAGGCCATGGTGGTCGTAGTGGTGGTTCAAAAAATTGTTGGCGTTGCCGTGGTAGTCAGAAATGTAGGAGTCACGGTGGCGACCTCAGGGTCGGGGCCAGAGAGGACCACAGAGTAACTGGAACCGGCAGCTGGGCTGGAATCGAGGTGGCTGTAATAACGCATGGCAAGAAGGTCGAGGTGACCAGCCATCGTTAGAAACTGCCAAAGATAGTCGGCTCATAGGAGCAGATAAGCCAGTGTTGGAAAAGGGAGAAGAAAATAACGCCCATAAAGCAGTGGGCATAGGCACTGAGTGGGATTCGAACCAAGGAAGTTCCACACAGGGAAGGAAGATGGATTCGGATAAGATGAGTGAGGAATCATCTCTTAACATTTTGAAAAGGGGAGATGATCGTCGTCGCAGTGAATGGGCGCGACAGTCCAGTTCACGTGATCTTCGCACTACAGACCCTGAGGCAATGGAAGTCAAGGGGATTGAAGGCCAAGGAGATTTTGCCGAACAGGCTAGAAGAGGATCGCGCAGATTTTCACTTGCTCCTTTAAGGACTAAAATGTGTGAAAGATGCGCTGACTCTCTTGTAAAGCCTGGTGTGCGCGCAAACTATCTGCCCCAGGTACTATTGGCGAGCCACAAACGGCGGTCAAGATTGAGAGGGGCAGGTTGGTCAAGGGTTGGAATAATGCCTCCAGGGCGTTGCTGTTGTAGTGTGAACAACAGAAGTAGAACAATAGTAGGAGCAATGCCTTCAGGGTGTTGCCACTTTAAGTGTGAGCGGTAGCAGTGGGACAATAGTATGACCACTGCCTACGGGCTGCTGTTGTGGCGTGAGCGATCATCCGTTACGGACAGCTACGGGGTAAATAATGTAGCTGGCTAGTTGGGTGTGCACAACTGTGGTGACTCTGAAATACTGTTTTTCTTTTCTTTTGATTTTGATGGCCCATTGTGCGGCGCGGTTGAGCCTATATTCATGTGTTAGTTTTCATTTTTTGATATATGTTTATCAGTTGATGTTGTTTTTGTTCATTGCCATTAGGGCTGAGTGTATGCTCACGGATATATGATTTTTTTTTCTGGTTGATATCTGTTTGCTCATGTTGTTTTGTTCACTGATCGGTAAAGTGTGGAAATATCCTATTTTGTAACATCAGGATAAGTGTTTAATTTGCATATTGTGTGCGAGAGCGTGTGTGAGGCCACACGCCTGAATTTGAACCCCGTGTTAGTAGATGGTGGCCACACACCTGAATTTGATTTTGATGTTACGTACGTTGGGGCATGCGCCTGAATTTGAATCTTGTCTTTGTGGATTGTGGCCACACCTTGAATTTGAATCTTGGGTTAATCATGGCTGTGCTATTATTAGAAGTGGATGGCATGATTAATTAATAGGTATGAACATGCTGATAGCTAACGCTATAGGGAGAGTTCTTGATTATATGTGAGCCAGTTTAGAGTTAAATGTTGTGCACAGTCGTTTATGACTGACCAAGAGTGATCTTTGGATTATCTGATTGATTTATTGGTTTTAATTGGGTACATTATCCATGTTAGAGATGTTGATGGAAGTGATATCTTGAAGCATAGGGGTAGTACTGTCATATCACCCATGCATTTGAGTTTGTTTTATCCAATCTGAGAACATTCGTCCTGGAGGAAATGTTGATTGGAACAACATTCTTAGGTACGGGGGTGTCATGAGTCGGCCGAACGTTCTCGAGCATTTAGGCAAATTAAGGGTAGTAGTTTGCTGTTGTTGAGAGCAAGTTCCTTGGGTTCTTCAAGTGTGCGAATTCAGGCATCACCAGGGGGGAATATACCCCCGAGTAGTTTACTGAAGGAGGGAGAGTACTGGGAAGTGTTTCGCATGTCCGAAGGATAGCAACAAGGACATGCCGACCTGCCGGTCCTGGATAAAGACAGTGTCCACTTGGGTACTGGCTACTAACTAACTGGGCTGAAAGGAAGGCAATCGTGTCAGGGTGACCGTCACGGGTAGGCGACCGTCAGCCTGCAGGCAGAGTACAGCGACCCTTCAGTCGTTCTTCTTTTGAGGAATGAATGGAAGGCTTCGGACTATCGAGTTGTTTGCACCCCTTGTTGTTCTCTATAGGGTGTAGTCACCACTTAAAGCATTAGTCCTGGCTGGTAGAGAAGTCCAGGCTGTTAGTATAATGGGTAGCTTTGGGGAATGGAACATGAGTTGAATAGGAGGTTATGCATTAACCACTTGGTACCCAAGTCCTTGTTGGTGCTAACAGTTGTGGTGTGTGTGTGTATGTGTAGGTGACTAGTGATTCCACTGGGGAAATAAAAATAACTTGGGGAGTTATTGGTACAAATCGTGTGATACGTGTGAGCCAGTGATTCCATTGGTTGAACCAGTTAAACTCGAGTTCTCTCTTGTTTGAGAATGGATATAAGGTGCCTGGAAAACCAGGAAGAGTGTGACTCACTTAAGGGAAAGTGAACTCGCCCGTCTTGCTCAGGGCTCAAGAAAGTACAGCGAAAAGCAGAGGTTTGCTGTCGCCTCGTTGTCTCGTAGGTGGGGACGTAAGACAGTGGAGGTTGCTGTAGCCTCGGAGCCGACGACGAGAAGAATTGTCTCCCGTGTGGGGACGGTCGACAGCAAGACGTATTAGCCTGTTGGAGCCTAGACAGGGAGCTGCCAGACAACGGTGGGGTGTTTGCAGCCAGAGAAGACCAGTGGGAGAGGCTGACAGGAGCCCTTTCCGTGGAGAGGGCGAAGTGCAGTGGAGTCCGGGAGACTCGGTCTGAGGGTGCAACGCGAGCTACGTTGCCAGTGTCCCCCAACTGGGATTTGGCCAATCGGGAGGACACAACAGTGTGGCAGCTTCAGCTCGTGGTCGCACAGTGGGATGAGAGAAACTGATGGTCAACCAAGGAATGCTGGCAAGTTATGGACGTTTCATTTGTTCTTAAGTTTATAAGTGTGCAAACAGAATAGTGAAATATTGTCTTTCCTGGTTAAGTAAGAATCACTGAACACAGGGGATGCGATTTATGAGATTGTCTGTATGGTGTTTACATTGTTGTATGATACAGATAATTGTGTTGTGTAGTGACGGGTGGGGGCTCGGAGTCAAGTTAAATAAAAGTTGATTATTTTCTGTGGAATGTGTTTGGTTTCCCGTCACTTTTGTGCGGGCCCGATGTGAGTGACAGAGTGCATGTGCCTATGCGAGAGTGCATTTTGGTTGTGAAAGCGTAAATGTTTCCTGTCTATACCCCCCTGCATCCCTGCATATGATAATCATATTTTAATAACGAGGGGGAGCGTCGGAGACCCGTCACAGTGTGCATCATTCGTTATGAAGGTTCGAACACTAGGAAATTAGCAGCGTCCCAGGTTTTGAACGGCTGTGTCAGTGTAAGTAGTAAGGTATATGATTTGGTAGCTCTCGATACTTGATTCAAGACGACGTGAAATTCAGAACTTCGTTCAAAAACAGCTGACGCACAGTTCTGGTAAACTTATGGTCAGGACATAATTCATGCATTAAAGTCATTATGTCGAACAAAACATTTGGACAATAATGCATTACTGTGCTTTAATACTTTGAAAACTCCATCAGCTCCTGTTCCTGTCCTGATTTTCTTCTGCAAGAATCCATGCTGACACATTTGTATTCTTATTTGCTTCTGGAGGAATCCATGCTGACATATTTTGTCTTCCGATTCGCTTCTCTCCAGAATACCTTCCTTTGATCCATTTCTCCCTTACTCTAACGGATCATATACATCCTGTCTGTGTCTCTCTCTCTCTCTCTCTCTCTCTCTCTCTCTCTCTCTCTCTCTCTCTCTCTCTTCTCTCTCTCTCTCTCTCTCTCTCAGTATGTCTGTCTGTCTGTCTGTCTGTCTGTCTCTCTCTGTCTCTCTCTCCCTCCCCCTCCCTCCCTCACCCCCCCTCTCTCTCTCTTCCTTGAAAATATAGAAGCGATATGGGACATCGTTTACAATGTTATTGCCCAGGTAACTTTTCAAGAGTAAAATACATTTGACGTCATTTATTATGAACTTTCTTTGCACGAAATATTACGGTTGGCCAAAAGAAAATATATGCATGATATAGAGAGAAAAAAAAAAACTCTGTTATTTTAAATCACCAACACCGATCAGAGGTTGGTAAAGCTTCAAATGAAAGACTGTTCACACTGTCATAACAAGTTGTAATGACGTTGATGTTGGTGACAGACCGTTATTTGTCTGGTCACATTTTTTTTCTGGCCCAATTTCTGCGCCACCTCAGAGACAATTCACCCAGGCCGCTCATTCCGACACCCCGTCCACAGCCACAGCCCGGTCGGCCCCGCCACAGCCCCGGCACCGGCAATCCACAGGGAGCAGCCAATGTCAAAGTCGTCAAGAGGCAACCCACCGGAGGAGATTCTGCACTGCTGCCGAGTCACTTCGGTGGTGTTCAGTGGCGCCTGTTCTGATCTAACATACGCAGGATACCACCTACTAAGCCCCCTTCTGACGACAATAATTGCTTAGTCGCGGAGCCGGTGTGAGTGAGCTCTCCCTCGGAGGGCGCCACCACGTCCGTCCAACGACAGCCCCTATAGACTCGCCGATACCGGTGACCCCCGACGGAACTAAACCAAAGCCACAGACGTGGAGAGGACATCGAAACTGAATTGAGGTCACCATGAGAGCAGGGCATGAAGGGCCACAGAATTTGAGACTTTTTTTATGTTGATCAATGAGAATGAAGATGATAAAGATGATGCTACAGATTTCCATTTCGGTCTGAGACTACACGACAGGGCTGTACTCTACGCTTCTTTCATAATATATCCCCCGGCGTCAACCAGGCCCTAGAGATACAGGCACCTGCAGTGTTGGTCAAGAAATTTGAGCAACACTCTCAGAAACGCATCCATTGAGTGGATGAAACTCGACTATGTGGTCCCAGTCTTGCCAACTGAGTCTGCAGCTAACTCAACTCTGGGTAGGAGCTGGTTGGGGCAGAAAAACCCACATGACTCTGATGGGATTCGAACCCACGACCTCCCAGCCTGGAGTCCACGACGCTAACCACTTCTCCATGGTGGCTGATCCGGTCACAATTTTTTTACAACCGCGTTGGCCGGAACATGTCCACCCGAAACCGGTTGGTTAGTTTACCTGACTGCTGCTTGCCTGTGCTCCGTATAAGTCAGGTGAGCTGAAACGATCAGGCAGTCTCTATAGCAATTCTGGCAGTGCAAAATTCTCAGTGGCCGAAGAGGGACTCCAGACGAGTTGCTGTGACAGTCAGATATTTCATTATTAGCAATTTTGAAATCGCCACCGAAATTGTTCTCCCCTCCTATAGGCGACTGCAAATGTCTCAGCGCCTAATAATGGTTTTTAGGGGAAAAAAAAGTATTTGTTGTTTTTTTGGTGTATCTTGTGGCTTGATAGGGGAATAGGAGGAAATTGTTTTTAGAAAGTATGAATAGGGGGGGGGGGGGAGGAATTGTTGTTGATTAGTGAAGGGAAAAGAGGGTGGATTAGCTGGTTCATGGCTTTATGATGAAAAAAAAAAGGTTTTGTTTGTTCTAATGTATTGTAATGATGTTATTGATAGTAAGGTCCGGAAGCGAGCGATGAAAACTATCATGCATTAACGGCTGTGGTATGATTAAAACATCCTTTGTTATGAATAATGAATGTCTATTTGTTGATAAACAGAGTGTGCGGAAAACCTTCCCTTGATATGTGTTTAAGGGCTGTTACTGTTACTAATGAACGCTTTTAAGAAGGGAAATCCTTCTCTAGGTGCAGTGTTTATGTGGAATGATAAAAACAATCGTGTCGTGATGGAAGAGAGACATGAAATGATAAAAACATTCTTATCTTGATGAAAGAGACGAAAGCATGTCATTTCTTATATGCGATGATTATGTTCTTGATTTATCGTGAAAAGGTCTATGTGGAAATCCTTTTCCTCCAATGTGTAAAGCATGATTTCGAAAGCGACTGGGACAGCGGTTCCACTCGACTCCACGTTGAAATCAGAGTGCCACTTCACTCTCTTGCCTCCTTCCTCCAACCTGAACCGGTGAACACCATCTCTCCGCCAGAGTTAAACTGTACTGACACACAAACGTAACGAAAAACACGTGCAGGCAGCACAAAACCGCTCAGCCACACTCGCGTCACCCAATACAAGAAAGTGGAAAAGAAAAAATGGGGGGGGGGGGGGGGGGGGGGGGATGCAGGAAAAAAAATACACGGACAGCACGCCAAGCCCTTCCACTGACAGCCAAATGGTGACAATCTCGAGTGAAATCAGCGGACACTGCTAAAGGTGGTTTCACACTGCTAAAGTAAGCCTGAGTAGGCTGGCGACTGTCCCTGACAATCACAATAGAACATTCTCTTTTCCGAAATCATGTTTTACACTTTTTTTTTTTTGGGGGGGGGGGGGGGGGGGGGGGGGGGGCTGACCAGCCTTTGGTCCTTCGCTGGGCCAGGAGGCTGACCAGCACATTTGTTTCTTCGTCTCCCCCTTTCACCCGCCGTTTTGGTGAATTTCGTACTCAGTTATTTAGGCAAGTTTTTTTTTTTTGTATAAGTTTTAAATTCATGTTTAGAACATTTTCTTATAGTTTTCGTATGTTTTTACCTTTACTGGTAACGTTTTCCTTAGACACAAATTCTCCCGTTTTATTGGTTTCCTGGGCACCTTCGGAAAGGGTACAAACGTTAGTGACCAAGTCAAGTTTTGGCACTCCTACGTAGCCGGGAATCCTGTCAGAAGGGGTCTTAATTTGTCTTTGGGGAGAAATTAGTCTGTTTTTGGTTAGTTTAAGGTTCCAAGTTAGGGTCCTTATTCATATGTCTATACTGTCTATTCTTTCCTTTTCTTATAGTTAGTTGTCTTTAACTGACAAACACTCGGGACGAACGCATTACGCTAATTAGAGTGCCCGTGTGACTAAAATTAAGTCGGAAAATGAGGGTCTCCTATCCCGACGCCCATGCTTTGGACTCGGTCCCGTCGTGTTTTTTTTTTTTTTTTTTTTGTCAGCCCTCTGTCTTTGCGTCATATTTTGTATTGTTTTAAGAATCATTCATTACTTTATCCCATTGTGAAAAAGGGATGAGATGTTTGATAGTTAAGCTTCCCAGTATAATTTTGAAAACAAGTGGTTAGACTTGGTCGAATAGGGTCCCCGCTCACGGTACACACGCATGCGCGCATGCACACCCAGACACACCCTGATAATTTGCCCTGTACACGTATTGATCGTCGCTGCAGGGCGTTGACCCTGTTTCACCTAGATGACCGGATCCACCTTTGGACAGCCCTGGAGGTCTGTTACGCCTACTCCTCGCATATTCTGGAGCTGACGACGTGGACCGTGATTTCTTCGACGCTGCTGTTCTGGGTGATCCATGTGGCCCTGGATGTGGGACAGTTTAGAAGTGACGGTGCGTCGCAGGAACTTGGAGAGACTTGGGTGATGTCTAAGTGTATTCGTGTTTGTGTTGTGTTGCCGTGGGCGTGGGACTGTAATAGGGAGTGAATTACGTGCAGGCTGGCATGGTGACGGGGGAAAACGGTGAAGTCTGGCTGTTTTGGTGTGACTGAGTGAAAATGGTTGTGATTGCTTTTGGTAGTGTGAAGGTGGTTTGACCTGTCTTGTATCTTATATAGTCTGTCTCTCCTCTATCGTTCTTCTTTCATTACGAAATTATTTAATTAGTCGGGCTGGTAGTGGGAGTCCCGGAGGAGGGAGGTTTTGCTTTTCTTGGGCTTTTGGGGTTTTTGTTCCTTAGGTAACTTAGAACTGATAGGTACTTTCCCCCCTTCTTTACCCTTCTATTCTTACTTGGTCTCTCCTCTGTCTTCAGTCTTCTTTGGTTAGGCATCTCCCCCCATATGGAATGAATGAGTATTGTCGATTTATGATTAATAAACAATTATTGTCGTTGTAAATCCTTGGGTGGTCTGGTTGAGTGAGTGTTTGGGTGTTTGCTATCAGTTATTGCCAGTTTCGAATTTTTCCCTTTGTCTTTCCCTTCCCTATAAGGTCCTTAACCTTGACAGTGATACTGTATGGGAAATGTGTGGATTTCGTTATGGGTATTTCCCCCGAAGTTCTGGTGAAATATAACTGTTGGTTATGAATAATTATGATTAATAGCAATGTTGAAATAATAGCCATGTTATAGTAGCCTAGATAACCGAGGTAGTTATCAGTTCCCCCAGGTAAAGTCGTTTGTCCTGGAGTGACCGGGAACTGCCTGCCACTGCTAAAGGGTCTAGGCGTAGCTGAGATCTACCCCTTGTCTCCACCGGCTGAGGGCGTGGACAGGTCGACAAGGGAATCGACAGTAACCCGTCCTGCCACAGCGCCCCGGGTTTGGGGCGTAGCCGAGTCTACCCCTGTCTTCACCCTGCTGAGGGTGTGAAGAGGTCGACGCGGGAGTTGACAGTAACCCGACGTGCCAGTTGTGCCAAAGCCGCCGCTGCTGCAGAGCCAGAACCGCCGCTCTTCAAGTATTAGAACCAGCGACCTGTTGGGCCAGTCGTACCAGAGCCGTCGCTTTTGCTGTACCAGGGCCGTCGCTTTAGTGTGTCAACATCTTGTTTGTGTGTGAGAAGCAGTGTGTGTGTGTGTGTGTGTGTGTGTGTGTGTGTGTGTGTGTGTGTGTGTTGGAGCCTCTGCTCCTGTTGTGGACAGAACCGTCACTTTGGATTTGTGTGGACTCTGCGAGCTGCTCGTCCTGACTGTGTGAGCCCAGGAAAGGACCTTCTTTTGCAGCATTCTTCAAGAGAGACTTGCGACGTCTGTGGACTGTCGATTTGAGCTGGACGTGTCCAAAGGAAATGAATATTATTTATCTATAATAATTGTCAGGACGTGGACAAAAGTGATTAATTTGTATTTGCACCAGCGCATCCGTAAGGTTTTTTTTTGATGACGGTAATCAGATCAATATTACCTCCGTTACGGTACACTTTCTCATTAATATTTCTATATCAGCAGTGTTTATTGGTCTTGCAGCAGTAGGCCATTTTGCAATTCTGCTGTATCAATGTCATATGTGCCATATGTTTTACTTCTATTTTTCCCTTGTATTCTTACTGTTAAATTCATTTTGTAAGAATATGTTTAGGTTCACCAAATGCCAGTTGTTTAATAACGATAATATGCCCTCACGTTAATCTCATGACAGCGGTTGCTGACGGAATGAAATATAGAAATAAGTAAATATATAATATCATCATCATCATCATCATCAATTTAAGGAAGAAAATCAGTTTTTAGTCAATATATTTAAGGCATGGACATATTTATGTATTAGCTTGTTACATCGTAGAAACAGCAACATAACAGTTTTGTCAACTTAGACGTAATCTGTATGCGTGAAGCAATGTCCTCGTTTCTGTATACTGACATAGTAACACATCGATACGGTATGAAGCAGACCAATAACAAAATCATTGGTGATTCACTGACAATCAACGACATTTGTCCAGGAATAGATTACTTCACAAGCGAGAACAAGATGAACAATACATTTATGAAGGTCAATATCTCAGACTGTGAGAATAACTTGCCACAACATTCAGCATCACGAGGAGTTGTGTATGGTGTATGTGACCATTTCAAAACGTTCTGTAAACTCTCTATTTCATCACCATTGAGCTATGTGCGTGCTTCTGTTGAACGTCTGGCATATTGGTGTGATGCAAGGCACTGGAGAAGCACACATTCAGTGCTTACAAAGTTTACAGGAAACTTACATGCGTATAATATGTAATCAACGCACACTGAAAGAAATGATCGTTCATTCAAAATACTTCAATATGCTTACACTACATATTAACAGTCCACCAATAAAAGTGCTGTTTGAGACAATTGCATACCACAATGTGATTGTGAACTATTTAACGAAGACCTCAGGTTATATAATTGTTCCATTTGTAAAGATTCATAATGAATATTTCAGTGGAGAATGGAAATTGTCCCACAGATCAGTCATAATGATCAGTATTCAATACTTTCCAGTTATGCCCATGTGTTTCGAAGAGCTAACCACAGACTATGCTGTGGCCTTTATCTATACAAAAACAAACACAAGTGATGAAACCATTGAACGCCTGTGTTTTCAGCGTCCTGTATCAGCTAATATGATTTATGCCTCATCCCTCAGAGTCAAATTTAAATATGACTGGACTCTATCCAAAGGATTGAAAATACGTTTGTCCACACTTTCTCCGGTTAAACAAGATGTGCAACTTGCGAGTGGTGCCTTCAATTGCTCTGTAAGATATTACTCTCTTTTTCAGCATCACGTGGACTGTAACTTTATGTCAGAGTGTGAAGATGGACGGGATGAAACAGAACACTGTCCTTTCAGCAATTCCATCTGCCAAGGATTGGTAGCTTCAACAAACAAGTGTTTCAACTTAACCATACAAAGCACGGATGTTCCAATGACATTTGTCAAGTATGAATGCGAAAGTAGAAATGGAAGATTAGCCTCACTAAAAAAACAGAAAGGAATATGAAGATTTACTTCATACTTTGCAAAATTATAATGTGTACGCTGTTGTATTGGGTTTGTGGTTAGGATGGCATTCTGTACCATTTGCATACAGCAAATTCCGTTCATGGTCAGAGAACACTGTGGTATATAACTTGAATCACATAGGAAAAAGGACAGTGTATGTTCCATCAAGGTCTGTGAAGGTTTGCAGCCTTGTGTCAGGTTCTATTGACTGCAGAAGCAGCGATCGGTTCAACTTTGCGTGTGAAATACTTTTTTATTTGCCTAATGATTTTCATTCCATTTTCACACTGGAGCATCCATACTCACATACGTCAAACAATCTAAACCTGACATCAGTTCAGACATATTATCGTCATTTTCTCTCTTTGTTACCAGATGATCAAGTTACTCGTGTATTTGTATCATGTGATCCCCAAAAGTTATTGAAGGCGAGTGGTTTAAAGACGTGCAAGTTCATAGACATTAGCAGTGTTTCCGACACTGGCTTGATGATTCATGTTGAAAAAGAAGTTGCATATATGTTTAAATGTGACGACATCACTACTGTGCATTACAGTCGAGTGTGTGACTTCAGACAGGACTGCCCAGATGGCAGTGAAGAGTCTTTCTGTGAATACCCTCCATGCGGTGGGTTTCAGTGTTGTAATGGTCAATGTATATTGTTCAGTCAGCGCTGTAATCAATTCGCAGATTGTGAGGACGACTCAGATGAGGTTGGATGTCGTGATGACAATTCTTACCTGGTTCAGAGCTTAACAGGGGACATGAAACAACGCTTTTATATCAATCTAGATGGGGCTGGCTACTTCACTCAGCAGGTGATGACAGGGGATGACTCTTGCCCTCCCAGTCATTTTCAATGCAGGACAGAGTGGCTGTATTGCCTGCCTGTCTACACTCGATGCAATGGATTTTCTGACTGTGTGTATGGAGAAGACGAACAAGACTGTGGGACGATGTCGTGTTCTAGTTTCTACCGATGTCGATTTTCCAGGGTCTGTGTGCATGGACATCATCTTTGTGATGGCTGGGGTCAGTGTCCACAGTGGGATGATGAAATGTTTGTGACATGACCTGTCCAGTGTCTTGTCTGTGCCAAGGTCATGTTTTCCTATGTAACAAACCATTTCGTTCTGACCTTTTCCCACAGTTAAGGTACGTGGATGCAACAGGTTCAGGAATGACGCCGACTGATTTCATTAAGACTATACACCTTGTTCATTTGGATCTATCTCAATGTTCCCTCTATAATATTTCACGTTTTAACATAAGAAACATGAAGCATATCAATCTCGCCCAATAACTACATAAAATCTATCGATCTGGATGTTTTTCAAAAGCTACAAACTTTAGACAGTATTCTGGTAGGAAACAACCCTATTAGCAAAATGGTAAGTACAAATACAAAGCTCGTTTTCCACACGCTGAAACGGGTGGATATATCTAAAACACGTTTGAATGTTTTTTATAACACAGTATATCCATATTTTCGTCAAGTGCAATTCTTAATGTATCATTTTGTCGGATTGAAATCATTGGACTGACAGGTTTTAAAGCAATTCCACACTTGAAAAAGTTGGATATTACAGGAAATGCTGTGACCAGTTTCCCCTTTGATCTCTTTTCGCTGTCAACTGAATTGCAAGACATTGTTTCGTCTAATTACAGATTGTGCTGCAAGAATCTACTTCCCCCCTACACAAGTAAGTGTGTGGCCCCCAGTACTTTTTTACTCCCGTCATGTACAAGGTTGCTAACGACTGAACTTTACCAGATTCTGTTTGGGACAAACAGTGCCTTGGCCATGGTAGGAAATTTGCTTTGCTTGTTTACTTCTGTAGCAGTGAACAATATGTATGGACGCTATTTCATACTGACAGTTGGACACCTGCAGTTTGCTGATATTTGCATGGGGGCCCATGTTTGTATTGTTTTGGTAGCAGACAACTTTTATGTCGGAAACTACATGCAGATTGAACAAACATGGTCTACGAGTTTAACATGCAAACTTGCAGGATTTCTGTTCTGTTTGTCTATTCTAGTGTCAGTGTCGACCATCTCGCTCATCACTTTACATCACGCATTTGTTTGTTATTTCCCAGAGGTTTTGTGCAGATGCAATACGTGTTTCAGCTTCACAGTTTATGCAGTAATGTGGACTGTAGGAATCTTGTTGGCACTGATTCCACTTCTTCCTGGTATGTCACACTGGGGCCTCACGGGTCAGTCTGGCTTATGTCGTCTGACATCATTTGAGTCAGTAATTCTTATAACAGTACCAGATGGCTTAACGTTATAGCGACGTTCAACTTCATGTTGTCCTTGACTATAGTGACTGGCCAAACTGTCATTATTGGAGAATGCCAGAGCACAGAATCGTTCTCAATCCAACATTACGATCAGTGTATTCTGCAGTCCAGGTGACAACGAGTGTGGCTATTACCGATGCTGTTTGCTGGATTATATTTGCAATGGTTATGGTATTAAGTTCCCAAGGTGTGACAGTTTTCAATCAGGTCTACGATCTCATGGTTGTGTTTGTATTACCATTCAGTTCAGCAGTCAGCCCATTTCTTTACTTTTGGGGCGTTAAAAGGCATAGGCAGCTGCAACAACGGGAAGAAAAAAATGCTTGAAGTGTTAAGAGCAAAGCTTGCTCAAAGAGGCAAAGCAAAAGCCACACAGTAATAAATCAATGAAAATGATGACAATGAATATGAAAATGATCATCTTATTTATGATGCATTAAATAATACACTATGCACAGTTCTGATATCAAAGCAAAATTATTTATCTCAACACTGTAATTACTCCCTACATCCCATTATCTCCTTCAAATCTACTTCTCCCCAGCTTGTCTGTAGCAAAATTTAAACGTGTAAAAGAACACACACACACACACACACACACACACACACACACACACCATTCAAGTCTTGTATCGCTGTGATACAGAAACTGAACTTGATCTATATTTTCAAAGGAATGTATCAAGTCAGAATGACTGGCAGGACGTATGAAGCGATGCAAAACTTACAAATCTATCCAGGGAAGTACATACCGTATACTTACTCATAAATGTCAGTTGCACTACGGAAAAATACAGTTGAGTGTGATATCTATCTATCTATCTATATATCTATCTATCTACATGTATAGCTCTCTCTCTCTCTTTCTGTCTCTCTTTATCTCTCTCTCACTCTCTCTAAAATATTTCTGTATCTATCTATCTATCTATCTATCTATCGAGAGAGAGACAGACAGAGAGAGAGACAGACAGACAAAGAGATGGTTTAATGAATAGGCCATAGGCCCATGTCATGGTGGGTTTTCACATTAGCAAACATGATGGACTTCTTAGAACGTAAGACAACTCAGTGAGCATACACAGTCACAGACACAGATACACAACATACATGCGCGCGCGCGCACGCACGCACGCACGCATGCCGCACACACACACACACACACACACACACACACACACACACACACACACACACACACACACACACACACACACCCCCCCCCCCCCCCCCACACACACACACACACACACACAAATCGGTTGCCTGTCTAAAGCAAATTCACTCATGACTCAGGAAGTTGTAGCGTATTCTAAAAGCTTTTTCAATGAACAGAGCAAGGCGAACGATCATTGATTTGCATTCAGATGCAAACAGCATGGTTAACTTAAATTGGGAAGGGCTGTTGTAATACTTGGCTGGTATATATTGTTCTCTTAACTCTTGATACAAAGGGCATTGTAAAACAAAGTGGGTCTCTGTCTCTTTGAAGTCCACAACATGGACACAGCAACTCATTTTCTGTCACATTTCTCCGGAAACGCATTCTATGTACATTTAGTGGCGACACACCTAATCTTAATCTGATTAGACTAGTTCTTGCCTGTAAATGACTGACTGACTGTAGGTATGGGGCCAAAATCAAATCACTCTTAAATGTCCTGTAAAGGTGGAAACGATCACTCTGTGTTATTTCGGTATGCCACTGCGCTCTGTAATCTTGAATCAGTCTCTCTCTCAATGTCTTCAAGAACTCTTTTTCATTACCTACCCCTTGATTCTCCCACACTTCTTCAAAACCATATTTGTAAAGAAAGAAGCAGACGGTAGATGCCCATGTATTCTTGTCTCTATGGTGAAAAAATAGCAACATTTTTATAAGCTTTATACGGAAGTCGATGAGGCTGCATTTTTAAAATTCTCAACCAGTATTTGATACTCTTTATATACAGATTTAACACACACGGGAATCTTCCCAATTCTCCATAAACCATTGCATTAGGAGTTCTTATACTTACATTCAGAAAATCTTTTCAAGGCAAAAAGGTGCACTTTTTCTAGAATGTCAACATTTCCAATCATACCCCATATTTCTGCACCGTAACTAAGTACTGGCTGGATTTGCGTGTCGAAGAGTTTAAAGAACACAGTTGGTGATTTTTCTCCAATAGACCACAAGAGTTTGAATATATTAATCACGCCCATCTTTGCTCTGCTAGACATATCATACAAACAATGAGAAAAGGAAAGTCTCGTGGACATGATAATTCCCAAATATTTGTACATGTTCACCACTGTCATTTTTGTTTGTCCAAAGAACCATTGCTCGTGTTGAGAGACATGTGTCCACCATTTCTAAACACGACAATGTTTGATTTATCTAAATTAACTCTCAGGCCAAGTCTTTCAGCTGTGTCATGTAAGACGTTCAACTGATTTGCAAACCGATGACTGAATCGGACAGCAGGATAACGTCATCAGCAAACATAAGAATTAAGATTTCTAGAAAATCGGGGATAAGTTGAATTCCATGTTTACCTTTTTTGATTACTTCTACAGCCAGCTCATTGATAAACAGAGAGAACAAAACGGGACTACACACCTCCCCCTGTTTTAAACCCAAGGGGCACATAAACGCGTCGCTTAAATCGTTTCCAACTCGAACCCTTGCCTTCACAGTGTTGTATATACTAGTAATAGCTCTGTACATTTTCCCATTAATTCCTCTTTTCTTAAAACACGCCATAGATTTGCTCGAACAATGGAGTCAAAAGCTTTTCTGAAATCTATAAATGCAACAAACATTTTTTTGTGTAACAGTAACTGCTTTTGAGCCATGGCAAACAGTGTAAAAACATGATCAATGGTATTGTAATTTTTCCTAAAGCCTGCCTGACTTTCGTTGATAGCATCATTCTCTTCGATCCATCTATTCAGTCGTTCGTTTTAAGTATGTGGCTGTATAATTTACTGCACACATTCAATAATGATATTCCTCGATAATTATCAGGTACATTTCGATCGCCCTTTTTATGCAACGGTTGGATGATAGCTTCTGACCACTGTGAAGGATAATCTCCGGTAGAAAACAATTTATTGAACAGAATAATCAGAAACGGAACAATCACTGTAACAGAGTTTTTGAAGATCTCTCCAACAATCCCATCAGGGCCTGCAGCCTTACCATTTTTTAGAGAACGAATTGCAGCATACACTTCACTTTCTGAAATATCACATTCAAGAGAATCTGTATTAAACTGGTTTTGGTCTACATCGATTTGTTCGTCCCTCTCATCAACAGTCTCAATAGTTTCATCGAAGGACAGACCAGACTGAAAAACTTGTGAGAAGTGTTGGTACCATTTATCCTTGCTGATGTCATTTTGAACAGGTCTTTTACATGATAGAGATTTCAACTTACTCCAAAATTTGGCAGAATCGTTTACGTTATCGTGTAAAATCTTCACTATATTTGCCCGATGGTCCTTCTTTTTTCAGTCTCAGAAGCTCTTTGTAGTCTCTGCGCTTCTGGTTATAAGTATTTCTGATTTCCTCGTCGTCATCTCTACTCTCTAGTATCGTCGTCTTAGATCGTGACGGAGTTCCTTCTTGTGTTGAGAGCATTCCTTATCAAACCGGGTCTTTTCTTTCTTTGCCAACAGTAATTGACTTTCTCATACATGAACTGATATCAATCAGTGACTCATTAAACACTTGTATTGCTTCGTTGATATCAATATCAACAAGGTTAGATGCTTTTGTCATTTTATCCTAAACTCAGCAGTTGACAATTTGTCTTTAAAATCGTCAATTCTATCTTGGTCCCAGACAATCTTTTCGAACTTGAACGTACTACATGTTACATTCTGTTGATTAGCTACGTTGACATTAGCATTAAATAAAACTTCAACTGGCATGTGTTTAGATTCTATTCTTGGCGTTATGTTCAATGACACACAATAATTCAACAAGCATCGAGACACAATGACATAATCAACAATACTGCATCCTGTAGGAGAAACGTAGGTAAAGTGGCCAAAGTCAATATCACCTTGAATGGCACCATTAAGTATAAACAAATCAAAAGAATTACAGACATTAACAAATATTTGCCAAAATCATTCTGTATCTCATCTTTTGAGGTACGGAAAACAACACTGTCAGCGTTTTCTTCATGCAAAGGACACATCCTTTCATCGTCATCATCATCATCTGTACTGTTTTCACCCCAGTCCGTGCATTGAAGTCTCCGAGCAACAGGAACGGTAAGTTTCCAAAAGACTCTATCACATCCATAATACACTGCTCCAACATCCTAATACCATTTGTTATGTCCGTATCATGGTAATAGGAAGAGTTGTTAGGCGGTACATACACACCAAGCAGAATCACTGGTGATATCGTGCCAAAAAGGTCCTTAGACAGTTTTTAATACTATAATATTGTCATAATCCACATCAATCTTTTCAGTGTACTTGACGATGTCTTTTTTCACCAGCAGAGTCAATCCTCCTGATAATCTAGCTGTTGCACTATCAGACAGTTTAACGCCTGGTATGACGTAAGCACTGTGTTTTGGAAACAAATGATCAGGAAATTTAGTTGCAAATGTTTCGACTACGAGACTAAAGTCAAATTCAGCAATATAAGACCTTACCTCAGGATCGTAAATCCGAGACAGACCTTCAATGTTGTAGGTCATAAACTTGAGATTTTGCATGACATGAGCCTGGCCGAGTCCCTATAAGTCGCTGTGTTTCGTAGTTTTACTGTGTTTTGTGGTTTCTTGAATGGTTGCTTGGCGTTACCTGTGGAAGTCGTGGAACTACTCCTCAGCCGAGTTACAGGTCTGCCGCGTGCATTGTCACTCGAGGGCATAGTCAATCGCTCCGTAGGGGCTGTGGTAGTTCTGTCGTCCTTGTTCCGCTCAATTATTGTCCGTTCTTGAACTGGTTCAGTTGGTGTGTGTGTCTCATCATTTGTGTTTTTGTTAACTGGATTTGTCACGCTGTCTGTCATTCCAGTGTCCGTGTTCTGTTCGTCATCCTTTTCGCTGTTGTTGTCCGGGGGAGTCTGTCGTGGGGTTTGTCCTTCGGCTGGGCTTGTTTTCCAGTGGTCTTAGTGTGATCACAGTGTCATTTTCTTTATCGCTTTCACTACCCTTGGCAATACCGGCCACAGTCAGCGGTGGCAGTGTGTCATCGTCAAGTGTCTGTCCTTGTCCATCGGTTTTGGTCTCGTCGGAATCGTTTCCTTTCAAGGTTTGGTTTGTGTGTCAAAATCACCGTCTGTCCTCTTTCCATTGCCATGCACTGAGTCTGTCGCATCATATGTCTGTCCCACATCGTCACCTTTCAAGATGTCGTTTGTGTCAAGATTTCCGTCCATCACCTTTTCATTGTCTGACACTTGGTCGGTCACATTGTGTGATGGTGTCTTTCTCTGGGTTGTCCTGTCGCTCGTGCTGTCCGTCTGGGTGTCGGGAATGTGAGCTGAATACTGATAAGGTTAGTGTCTCGTACCGATGGCAGTGGTGGGAAGTGGTGCATAGAGCTGTAGTTGTAGCTGTAGTATGGCTGAACTGGACAGCTCCAGTCCTGTACCCCGCTCCCTTCACCGTGTACCATCTCCCACCTCCATAGTGTCTGTAGTAGTCAGCCGATGGATGGTCCCTGTCTCTATACGGAAATCCTTGTTGTAACTCCGGCCTCCTACTGTCGCTCCTTTGCCCGTCAGCGCGGTAATGTTCGCTGGAGTAGGTTTGATCACCTTCGTTGTAGCGGTTGCTGCTGTGGTAGTCGTGGCTCCAGGTACTGCCTGCGTGGTGTCGTTCTGCCCTCTGCCACTGTTGACTGGGTCGTCTGCTCCGCTCTTCCACCACCAGCCTGTTGCCCTTGTAGTAATCGTGCTCACTTTGACTGGCTCCGCGCCGTGTAGCATCAGCGTAGCTACCGCTGCTTAGAGCAGGAGTTCGGAATGGACCTGCTACAACCAGCTTGTTTCCTCTGTAGAATGCACGTATTCCATCAGCTTGGTAGTCTCGAATGATCTGCTGTTGTTTGGTTGTTAGGTCACCTGCCACTCTGATCCCTTTCTTTCGCAGCCCCTCTCGTCCTTTTGTCAGGACACTTATTTTGTCTGACCATCTTGCGAACTTCACAATGACAGGCTGTGGTTTAGAAAAGTCACTGCTTCGGCCAAGACGATGGGCGCGTACATGTCCTCAGAGGACCACGTTTTCCCTGGCACAGTGTCTTGAAGTGCGTTGATCACTTTCTTTGCACATTCTTCGTAGTTTTCATGAGACGATTGCGGTAGATTGAAAAACTTGAGGTTGTCTCTCCTTGAAAATGATTCTAACGTGTCAAGTTTTTCGCTGAACTCACTTGAAATTTTTTTAAGCTTATCTTCCATATCAGAACTGACTTGTTTTGTTTCTTCTGACATGAAGTAAAAACGATCTTCAAGATTTGCTGTTTTGGCTTGTAGGTATTGTAGCTGTGTTTTCATCGCTCCCAGCATGTTGTCCACTTTTGCTAATAAGTCTTTGCCAAGCGAATCGAAACGTGTTTCAAGTTGCTGACACAAAAAATCTTTTAACTTTGTCTCATGTTGATGTAGTAAATCGCTCAGTGTTGTTTCCAGTTGAGAGTCAGGACCAGGGTTCGTCTCAATGTCGTTTGCGCACATCAGCAGTTGGAACAGTATGACAGTGAGGAAAATGCACTGCGTCTGAGCTCTTCTCGCCCGGTTTGTGTTGACACACATGGCCATGGCGAGCTTTGCGCGCTTCCCCATGAATTGAATGTATACTGCAGCAAAACGACCGCAGATTGCTCGGAAATAATTTGACTC
>JADBJO010007803.1:0-12500 GCA_016801955.1 Conus betulinus
ACAAGAAAAGAACTCTTCATCTTACCTCTCTCAGATGTGGTGCTCCCCTCAAAGGTCGAATTAAACAATCTATTTTCCATGCACACACATGCTGGAGAGTATCTCCGTTTACCCACCTCGTCTGAAAAAAAACTGAGGTCACATTCACACCGTACGCTGTTAAACAGTTGTTACCCGATGACCCCACAGGCAAGAACGAAAGGGTTCTCTCGATTCACATCACGTCCTAGAGATGGAGAGAATGCTGAGTCATGAAAGCCCTAAATTCAGACTTCATTTCCATGTCATCCATTCTCATTGAAACTGGTCGCTCTCAACTGTCCCCCGCTAGCTTGTTGGCTAGTCCACTTTGATCCTCCCATCATGACACACATGTTGGGATTGAATACAGTGTCATCAAAAATATGGTTAAAATTGCCACCTCTCCTGCCAATGGGGAGAATGGACCAACACTCAAAATCTTAATAAAACACATAATACTTTTCAAGCTACGAAAGGACAATAGCTGTTAGGCACTTGGTTTTTGACGTTTTTTTTTGTTTTTTTTTCCAGAGATTGGAAGTTTGTTTTATCATGGTCCCCAAGAATCACCAGGTGGGGCCCTTTCAGGGGTACGAAGTGTATGTTTTATCGTGTCCCAAGAATCACAGTGGGCCCTTCAGGGATAGGAAGTGTATGTTGTATCATGTCCCAAGAATCACAGTGGGGCCCTTTCAGGGATAGGGAAGTGTGTATGTTTTATCATGTCCCAAAGAATCAAACAGAGGGGCCCTTTCAGGGGATAGGAAGTGTTATGTTTTATCATGTCCCAAGGAATCACAGAGGGGCCCTTTCAGGGGATAGGAATTGTTTTATCATGTCCCAAGAATCACAGTGGGGCCCTTTCAGAGATACCACCATGTAGCAAAGGCCCCGCCATGAAAAAAAGCACCTGTACACAAACAACATGTAAAAAACATAATCATCTACCACCATTTCTGACCATACAGGTAAGAGCTGAACTGTTCACATCCTAGAAGCATTCTGCTTCATCTAACACCATAAACTGATTACTTAGTTTAAAAACCAAATAAAAAAAAAAAAATATATATATATATATATTATATACACACACATACACACACACACATATATATATATATAATATATATATATAAACAACAAAAAAAAAACAGGATGGACAGCTGGAGTCCACCGTGGATCGGGTTCAGTCACACTGTCTTGTTGCCTGATCACAACAACAAGAAAAACTTCTGGCATGCTATGCACTGTAAAAAGCGAAGAAAAAAAGTGTAAAGACCTCCTAGAGCAAAAACTTTGTGGAGCAGGACACACGGGCAGAAAAACTGGATGGCAACACTGAATGATTAAAATTAGGGGGGAGGGGGGGGGGGGGGAAAGAAAAGGCAGAGTCAGAGACAAAGTGAAGAGAGGAAATCACTTGCACTGAATTTCCAGACGGGGGGGCATACAGGGGGGCTTATTCAAAGAGTTTCAGTTTGTATCATTACAGTCAAGCCAACCAACCACACACAGTTAGACTGATATGGGGAAAAGTCCAATGCTGAGAGGGTAAGATCCTGAAAGAGATTACGTTCTGAACACGAACACACACACACACACACACACACACACACACTTCATGACATGGCAACTAAGACTAAGATAAAGACTAGGCCACGCTAGGAATGCTAGCTGTTTCCCTTAATGTTTTTCACTCGAGATAAAAAAAAACATGGTAAGAATTAATGGAAAATATTTAGAGGTAACAAAAATACAATTCAAAAAAGCGAATAGGTAAACAGACACCCATGAAATGAACCTTACATCCACCTGTCCAAAGTGTGTACAATTTTCACTACCAAGTCGCCAGATTACAACAACAAAAACAACCGGCATGTCATAAATTCTGCAGTAAGTGTCAAAGAGTTTCAAGAACAAAGATAGGACAATGATCCATACTGGCAACAACAAACAAAACAAAAAAAGGGAAAAAAAAAAGGACAAGAAAGAAAAAAGGAAGAGTCAAAGAGAGTATCAGAAAGAGTATCAGAAAGAGAAAGTAACTAGCGCCAGAACTTCCCAGAAAATTCCCTCCCAACCTCCCCCCTCCCTTCCAACATCCCTATAGGGTTCAGTATATCAACAACATGCATACACTAAAAATTCTGTTGTTTCCATCAAAACATGATTTCCTTCCAGTCCATTTCGAGGTAATCATCAACAACAACACGTTCAGACCACTTTCCATCTAAACACCGCACCCCATTCCAATCTGATCAATGTAAGAGAGGAACCACGTTTCTGAAACAGATGAAGGCGCCTGCACGTCAGGACAGCTTTCACTTCAGTTGTAACGTACAAGACTAACAGATGCCATGGGAGTGTGTGACATTTGACCCCCAGGGACTAAAGCAAAAAACAAAACCGTGTGTGGTTGTGTTTGAATAGTTGGGAGGTGGGGGCAGCTGCTGTAGGACCAAAGGCACAGATAGTGGACAATCAAAACCAATAAAAGTAAACAGAAAACAAAAACAAATTGGACATAAACACCAACACCATTGGTAAAATGCTCTAAAATACAAGTTAGTAATCTCAGCTGATTTTCTTTGATCAACAAGCCATAACAATTTAATCTCAACAGACAAATCTCAGCTGAATTTTGTATAAGATCTCCTACAAGTAGAGGCACACAACAAAAACATCAATCCACTATTATTGATGAAAACAGACATTTATGAAGCAAAAAAAAAAACCAAGTGAATGAAACCGTGAAATGCAAAACACAGAAAAGTTCATGGCGTTTTCTGTTGCATCACAGGCGATGTACAACCAGTGAGATTCACACAGTACAGATATCAGCAACACTGATATGTTCGCATCATAACCAATCAACAACAAAAATACCTTCAATGTACAGTGATTGGGGAGACAATCAATGAAGACATATCATGTCCAAGGAGAAAAACGTTCCACTGTAAAGGGGAAAGACAGCCTGTGTAAAATGAAGAGGGAAAGACCTTTCCAGTCCAGTAAACAGGCAAGATGTTCCATGTAGACCGAGGGAAAAGACATTCATGTTCAATCAAGGGGATATGTGCTCCACAGAAAAGACAAAGACCTTCTGTATCCAGTCAAGGAAGATGTTCCTAGTGAAAATGAGGGGGAAAGGTCTTCCATGTCCAAGCAATGGGAAAGATGTTTGGAAAAGCATTTCATAATCAGTCAAGGAGGAAGACGTTCCACATCAAAAAGATGAGGAAAGACCTTTCATGTTGAGTCAACAAGACAGATGTATGTTAAACGAATGGAAAAGTCGTTTCATGTCCAAGCCATGAGAAAGAATGTGTCAAGTTAAAAATCAAGGTGAAAGATGTCCAAGTCATGAGAAAGAATGTGTCAAGTTAAAAATCAAGGTGAAAGATGTCCAAGTCATGAGAAAGAATGTGTCAAGTTAAACATCAAGGTGAAAGATGGATGTCCAAGCCATGAGAAAAGAATGTGTCAAGTTAAACATCAAGGTGAAAGATGTCCAAGCCATGAGAAAGAATGTGTCAAGGTAAAAATCAAGGTGAAAGATGTCCAAGCCATGAGAAAGAATGTGTCAGTTTAAACATCAAGGTGAAAGACCTTTCATACCAAATCAGTCGGAAAGATATTCTACATAAAATCAAGGGGAAAGATCTCTCATATCTAATCAAGGATGAAGACATATGGGGTACATATAAAATGATAAAACAAAATCATGTTTCACAAAAATGTGGGGGGAGAATATTCATTATGAATTCCTACATGTCTTAAGTTTTATACTTCACTTGTAATCAGCAAATCAACAGAGATACAGCCACTAAGCAGTTTCCATCAACTTTTGTATTATCTATCGAGTCCATAGGATGAAAAAATGAACAAAGTACAAACCTTCTGGTAGGAAATCAAAGCAAAGATGTTTTTGATGAGTCGAGGATAGATCTCTGTATCTGTTTTCATTCTCCATTTCTGGTGTATCATCCACAGAGTAGAATGAACTGTTTACAACACTAACACCTCTACCCTGTTGCTCATGACTGAGGACACAGCACTGTGTAAATCCCTGACTGTGTACGTATGTGTCATGATCCCCCACCCCCACTCCCTCAATCTGCAGACTTGGGACAATAAATAATGATACCATGGCTTTTAATCTTTAGTTCATTCAACCTTGCTGCGTTTGGAGGCCAATGGATGCATTCTCAGCCCAAAAGCATTTAGGCAAAGCAGTTTGTATACTTACACTGGTTTATCAGTTCATGAATGTGCAGAGAACTGTAAAGAAAAGGAGGTAGCTTGTGTAGAACTTCCTTCCTCAAAGTAACTCAAGTGATTTGAACCATTAGTATGTTTTTTTTTCTGTTCTTGCACTCAAAAACAGAGTTATGCTAGGAATGAAATCAGGCTTGAAACTGTCAAAGCATCAAAAGTCAAAATGTACATCAGGTCATATGAAATTTTAACATGTGGATATACCATCATTTTACTGTAACCTTACATAACTGTTAGCCTTTAGATACATAGTTACTGAGGTGTCAGAGTTTCAATGAAGAACCCCTTCCATTCATGCAGATCAGCCAGACAGGCCAGACAGGCGAGGCCACAAACTCAAAAGGGTTTAAAGGAATGCACGTTCATTTTCTCTTCTAACTAATCTTCAGTGTTCAAAGACAAACATTCATAAACTTCTCTAAGGATCTAGTTGCAAAGTTAGACGACTGCAGGCGGATATCCAAACAAATCTTAAATAAATGTTAGCAAACCGCCCCGAAAAACGTGAATCTTGCTCTGAAGAGATTGAGGATAGTGATTGCTTGTTCATTTTTGTTGTAATAATTGTTCTGTATCTTGCCTGAAGAAGACCTAAGAGGGTGAAACACATCGTTTTTTGTCTTGTGATGCGTTTGTCCATGTTTCTTTTTTTGCGGTTCACTAACATTTATTTAAGATTTTCTCTAAGGATGTTACATTATCACTCACGTCCATTGATTGATTGGTTCCCCTGTCTCTTAGCAACATTATACAAAAACTATTGAATCGATTTTGACAAAACTTGATGGAAAAATGGAATTTGGCCCAGCGACAAACCAGTTAAAAATTTTGGTGTGGATGCACGGCACACATCCAGGTTGACAGGCAGATCCAGCGTCTGCCAGCATGTTTACCCATAAACTGGTGCTCCAGATTTAACAAAACCTTGGAGGGCCAAAGGTCAAAGCCATTAAACACTGGAGCAGTTCTGACGCAAAGGGCTGATCCAGGATCTGTCCCCCCTTGGCAGAGCACTGTGCTCTCCCTTCTAGTTAAAAGGCATTGTTGCAGAGAAAATATGACATTTTTTTGCTTATCTTAATCATATTCTTTAAAAAAAAAAAAAGCAATGGAGAAGCACAAAAGAATAACAGAAATAAACTATGCATGTCTCTCCCACTTCATGCTCCATGTGGTTTCGCTGTTAACATGTACACAAAACCCCAGTCCCAGTCCCCACATCAGTCAAGAAAAGTTAACGCATCTATCATTATTGGAGATGCATCGTTACAAATACACATCCAAACATTTTGATCATTTGGTATGTGGTTTTAACAACGTAAAACAAGGAATGTCAAAAGCGAATATAAACAGAATGGCCTCATTCAAATTCATGGTTTTATAAATCATGACGTTCTATTCTAGAATGTAGCTGGAATGACAATTGTCTGGAGGTTGAGATCTCTGCTGGTGTGAGACCACAATCCTTTCATGTGGACCAGGTTAGAAATGCTGATTCCCAATGAAAGATCAGAGGAATGATCATCTCTATGGTGATCAACATGAAATGCTTTTCCCAGAAAACAATTCTTGTCAAGCAGCCACACACTGTATGTGGAATTCAATCTACAAACACACTCTGCATGATGCCACTGAGTGCCCTCCAAAAACAGCTCATCAAACTTTGTCTAGATGGGCGAGTGACAATCATATTGGCTCTTTGCATTTCACAGATATTCCTAAATCTTCCAGCCATCCAGGTAGAAAAGACATGACAAAGCACCATCAAGTGTACTGCTGAAAGGACCGACAAAACCTTGTGAACACATTATTCTTTCCATTCACAACCCTTTCCTTGAAAGTTTTACCTCATACTATGATGGAAAGCTATAGAACTGTTTTTTATATTAAGACAACAGTCTCTCGACTGTAATTTCATGTTAATTTCAGTCCAAAGTTGCAGAGGAAAGTTTCCCCTGCATCTGCGTACAGGCTGTGAGTAGGGAGTGGAGCTGAACACACCCCAAGGCAGAGCCGGAGCAGTGACAGTCTGTGAGTAGGGAGTGGAGCTGAACACACCCCAAGGCAGAGCCGGAGCAGTGACAGTCTGTGAGTAGGGAGTGGAGCTGAACACACCTCAAGGCAGAGCCGGAGCAGTGACAGTGCACAGGATCCAGTGTTTTCAGGTTAAAGTGTCTTATAGAGCTGTAAACAGTGCAGCTACAGTCCAGTTCAGAACCAACCAGGGCACCGTGGAGGAGGAGTAGTGTTTTCTTGTCAACTTCCATGGAAAGACAAGTCAGAGCATTCTGGCAGAGGGTCTGAAGATGTTGTACATGACGATGGAAAATTCGCTTTTTTTTTTTTTTTTTCCAAAATGACTCCCAGAAATTTACTCTCTTTTCACCAGAATGATGGCCTCCCCTAGATGGATTTCAGGGCTATCAAAGTGAATACTTTTGTGTTTTGGCTGTGGAGAAGGTGCTTTCAAGGCAGACTGAAAAATCCACTGTAAGTGGTGACTGAGGAAGCCACATCACTCTTTAGCTAGAGGGCCACCGACTCAAGTTCTCACAGAATTTCTGTTTACATCTGCTGCTCAGGGCCAAAAACTGTTGTGCCTTGAACGATGTTCTGAACACCTCCACTCGTCCCACACACCCTCCCCTCACCCCACATGTCAACAATGAGCTAATCAATAACAGCCATACCTGTTTACTGGCACTGCAGCTCTACATACAAAATGAGACTTCTGTATCACCATCAATCATTTCATGTTTGTTTCTGTTGTGAAGCCCAGTGCTCCCTGTATATCTGGGACACATACATGCCCTTGGTTTTTACGATGCATTTTGTTAAAGTTTTGCATTAAGAGGCGTAGGAAACAGTTGCCCGCAAAATGTGATTTGAAAAAAAGCATGCAAAATCCACAATTATTGTGAGATGCAGAATTCATAGTTACACACAAGCAATGCATTTGTACACATTCTTTTTTGCTGGGGAATTAAAAAAACAAAACAAAACAACACACACACACACAACTTACATAAACAGGATATTGATTTGAACACATAATTTTTCAGATTTGTTGCTCTCTTACTTGCAACAGTGCTCACTGATTGAACACATTTCTTTCAACATTTAAGCTGGGAAAAAGTACCTCACAAACAACCTGAAGCACACTTCTGCAGGTAAAAAATTGCTGACAACCTGAAGCACACTTCTGCAGGTAAAAAATTGCTGACAACCTGAAGCACACTTCTGCAGGTAAAAAAATTGCTGACAGACAACCTGGCGCACACTTCTGCAGGTAAAAATTGCTGACAACCTGAAGCACACTTCTGCAGGTAAAAAAATTGCTGACAGACAAGAGGCACACACCACGGTCAGTTTTCACTTGCTGACAATGGCCAGCACAATCCTGAATAAAAACAATGCGCACAACAATCGCACAGTCAGTCTCACCAAAGACATTTGTTGTGAGCAACATCACCTCATGCACCTTCTGAAAGTTCCATGTTTACACCTGCACAGACAAGATCACCATCACACAACAGCAGCAATGAGGCAGTGGTTTATGTTGCATTTTGTTGGCGGAGGTTGTTGCTTCCAGTCCCATCACAGATGAATATCTGAAGGACTGTGGATTCATGCCAGTGCCACACAGTTGAGTTTCACCTTGTTCAGATCTCCTGACCAACACTGCAGGTGTCATCCCTCCCTCCACCCTGTGTCTGATAAAAAGAGATGTAAGACACAGCCCTGTCACATAGTTTCAAAGAGGTCCCTGTGGATTGCTGGGGCAAGAGACTTGACGACTGGCTGGATGTTCATACAGACATGTACATGGGACCCAGAGACAGCAGCCAAGGGAGTATGCCACATACAGGAAGAAGATGAGACATTGAGAAGAAGTAGAAGAAGAAAAACACCCACAAAATCATCTTATGTTTTCTCTCCAGACAATTGATTAACTCCTGCACCACTACAAAGAAGCCCCATTTCATGGTTAGTCTGTGAGAGCCATCTGCATCCTGACTGTAGGAAATGCCATGGGAACTATCAGCTCATCATCCGTTCAAAACTGACCGTCTAAGCAATTCATGTCCAGTCACTACTGTGAGCGATGTCTCTGTCAACAGCAGCACCTCATTCACCATTGTAAAGGCTGCAACAGCAGGATCATTATACAGTTATCTTCACCCAACCATACATCAGTGAGTCAAATGCAACCCACACTCATCATTCCATCTACCTCCCCTCCTCTCTCCCCCCCCCCCCACTCGAAGTCTTGGCTAGCCTCAAGGATTAGAAAAAGAGCCATCCTTTACTTACAATAGCACCCTCCTGAGTGTGGCATGCCACAAAAGACCCACACTCTTCATAGAGAAAACACTTCCTGAGCTTCATGGGCCAACTGAAATATGTTGTTGGTGTGGTGACGATGGGCTGGGCAAAATGTTTAAATGCATATTCAGAAGCCTAACAAGTCACAGACATTTGATCCAAAAACTGTGAGGGTCTTTCTTTTCTTAAATGAAGAAACACTCCACTATGCATATAAAACTGCAAAATAAGCACAGATGGCAAGAGTTCATGTTAATATGTAATTCACATCAGCTGTCTTACCAGTTCATACTGTTCACAGTCCTGTTAATAAGAATGGTTGTCTTAATACTAAATAAAGAACTACTGCTAAAAAATCTTTGTTTAACACATCAAAAGTTAAAAAGAAAAACCACGAGATGCAAATAGTTTAAAGAAATTGTCATTACATCATCCCCTTGTCAACCTTTCTTTTACCCTTTCACAACCCTTACAGTAACAAACATACATTACATGCAGCTGTGCTGTGCAAGAACTTGCATAGGTCCAGATTCACCTCCTGTGCAACACTAGCTGAAGATCTAGTCCTTGGATAAAACAAAAAAGTTGCGGCTCGGGATGAACACCTCATCCAAGCCTAACACCCCTTGCACACCCCAGTGTGCTACCCCTTTGGAAAAGCAGCCAGTCAGAAACTGGCTCAGAATGTTTAAGCAGGAATGGAAGGCACTGGAGAAAGACTAAATACATATATTACATTGAACATTCAGGCTCTGAGCACTTTGACATCGCTTTGTATGCAGACATACAGAAACTGATTTTGCTTCCAACGCTCTGATGCTAGTTCCATGCCAGCCTGAACTTTTCCATGATTCATGCTGATGATGCTGGGCTGTACTATACATGCATGCTGTTCTTTTTTTTGATGATGTCTCCTAATATTGCGCTTGTTACAGCTCCATGAAGGACAAACGGTGGTGCTCTGAGAAAGACCAGAACCATCCCATAGGTGTGAGGCGATCTGACCTTTTCAGGTGGGATACTGTACAAATGGCCTTTTCTTCAGGTAGAAGAGAGCAAGGCCTTCTTTGAGGTAGAAGGGTGCACACACGGCCTTTTTCTGCATTGTGAGAGTGCACTACAGTCTCTTTCAGAAGGGAACAGGCAGTTACGATCTTTTTTTCTAGTAGAAAATGTATTCATGGCCACCAAAGTTGGCTAAGTTTTACAGTCTCTTTCAGTAGGGAACGGGCAGTTACGATCTTTTTTTCTGGTAGGAAAATGTATTCATGGCCACCAAAGTTGGCTAAGTTTTACAGTTCTTACAGTAGGGAACGGGCAGTTACGATCTTTTTTTCTGGTAGGAAAATGTATTCATGGCCACCAAAGTTGGCTAATTTTTACAGTCTCTTTCAGTAGGGAACGGGTAGTTACGATCTTTTTTTTCTGGTAGGAAAATGTATTCATGGCCACCAAAGTTGGCTAAGTTTTACAGTCTCTTTCAGTAGAGAACGGGCAGTTACGATCTTTTTTTCTAGTAGGAAAATGTATTCATGGCCACCAAAGTTGGCTAATTTTTACAGTCTCTTTCAGTAGAGAATGGGTAGTTACGATCTTTTTTTCTAGTAGGAAAATGTATTCATGGCCACCAAAGTTGGCTAATTTTTACAGTCTCTTTCAGTAGAGAATGGGTAGTTACGATCTTTTTTTCTAGTAGGAAAATGTATTCATGGCCACCAAAGTTGGCTAAGTTTTACAGTCTCTTTCAGTAGGGAATGGGCAGTTACGATCTTTTTTTCTAGTAGGAAAATGTATTCATGGCCACCAAAGTTGGCTAAGTTTTACAGTCTCTTTCAGTAGAGAATGGGCAGTTACGATCTTTTTCTCTGGTAGGAAAATGTATTCATGGCCACCCAAGTTGGCTTAGTAGATGCTGACAGGAAAAGCATCCTACGATCAGTGCACCAATCTCCTCTTCCTGGGCAGGGGAGGGTACTAGTAACCTGTCTGGGTCGGATATTGCGTCAATGGCCTTTTTCTGGGTGGGACAGTGTGCTGGTGGTCTCTTTCTGGGTGGAAGAGTGCATTAATGACCTTTTTCTGGGTGGGAGAGTGAACACTAGATGAGGCAAGTGCACACTCGGATAGGGGAGTGCACTAAGGTCATGAAGGATGTTCTTTTTGGGGGCGAGTTTTTTTCTGCACATTATTTTTAAAATAATATTTTTGTGATGACTGTGTTTACTTTGGGGTTTTTAGGTGATGTATTGCTTCAGATAACAAAAATGTTGTTCTAAATACCATAATTCCGGGAAGAAAACTGTCGATCACCAGTGATAGAAATTCGAGGGAAATAACTGGAAAGTTAAGACAGGCAAGTGCTCTTGTGGTCTTTTCCAGGTGACAGTGTGCACTAATGGCCTCTTTGAGGGGAGGCGAGCACACCATGGCCTTTTCCTGGTAGGAAAGTGACGCATGGATTCTGTCAGGTTAAAAACAAAGTGCACAGTTGATCCTCTTCAAGTTGGAGAAGGCATGAACAGCCTCTTTCTGGTCGACAGAGTAAACTTACGTCCTTTTCAGGACATTCAGAGAGCACCACTGGTCTTTGTCAGGGTGGGACACAGCACAGGTAATGGCCTCTTTGAGGGTGGCAGATCACATCTGCATCTTTTTCAGGGTGCTCAGAACATACAAACAACCTATTTCACAGTGGGAAGAACACTGTGATGGCATCTTTCAGAAGATTCTGAGCACAGTGATGCCCTTTTTTCAGAGTGCTAAGAACACTTCAAATACCTCTTTCAGAATGGTACAGCTCAGCTGACTGTAATGGCATCTTTCAGGGTGCTAAGAACACTTCAAATTCCTCTTTCAGAATGGTACAGCTCAGCTGACTGTAATGGCATCTTTCAGGGTGCTAAGAACACTTCAAATTCCTCTTTCAGAATGGTACAGCTCAGCTGACTGTAAATGGCATCTTTCAGGGTGCTAAGAACACTTCAAATTCCTCTTTCAGAATGGTACAGCTCAGCTGACTGTAATGGCATCTTTCAGAGCGCTAAGAACGCTTCAAATTCCTCTTTCAGAATGGTACAGCTCAGCTGACTGTAATGGCATCTTTCAGGGTGCTAAGAACACTTCAAATTCCTCTTTCAGAATGGTACAGCTCAGCTGACTGTAATGGCATCTTTCAGAGTGTAAAGAGTGCACTGACAGCCTGTTTCAGAAAGGTCAGAGCACACTAATGACACCTTTCAAGGTGTTCAGAACACATTAACAACCTCTAAAGACCCCTGTGCATTCTGCCTGCTGAGATGGAGGGGTCAGACGGAGAAAAGGATGCCACCAAAGCTGGCTAGGCAGATGCTGACAGGAAGACTATCCTGCCATCAGCCAACTTTTCCTGGGTTACAGCAGTCATCATTCTCTCAGTGTGAGGTACACTCTCCTTTTCACCCCAAGCCAGTGAGTTCGACAGGCAAGGTCATCTGACAGGCAAGGTCATTTGTCAGGCAAGGTCATTTGACAGGCAAGGTCATGTGTCAGGCAAGGTCATCTGTCAGGCAAGGTGCCATGAACCCCCCTGAATTTCAGCAGCAGGAAGGACTTGCATTGGAGAGGTGGTGGGGGGGGGGGGGGGGGGGGGGGGGGGTGGGCTGGAGTACATCCAAGAATGGCAAGTGTGTGCCACATCAGTGAACAGTTCATGAAGCTGCCCTAGGGATGTCAGAATGGGACTGACTGTTCTTCTCTGACAAACTACTTTCACTGCGTTTTAGTTCTGAGATCAGAACCAGATCTCGTTACCTTGCATGGACTTGCATAGACAGGAATAGAAAGGTATGCTGGGATTCGCTCCAATGAGCTGCAGCAATGTATGTGTGATTGAACGT
>JADBJO010007803.1:15000-22500 GCA_016801955.1 Conus betulinus
ACTGCTGCTGCACTGTGGAGGGGGGCTCAGGAAAGGGATGCTGTGAGCAGACTCACGGACCTGCCAAAACCTGATGAAAACACTAACTCATCATTAAATCTGGGACATTAGTGGTACAGTGGTACAGCACCAACTTTCACAATAAAGTTGTGAACAAAAAAGAGCACAGCTCCAACATTTACCATATCTTTGGGACACAAACAGCACTGCTCCAATTTTCACCCTTAAGTCTGGAACCTCAAGAGCTCTAATCCATCACAACAAAACAACAACAACAACAACAACAATCAAACAAACCAACCCGACTCCTAAAGCACTGTTCCAACATTCATCTAAAAGTTAGGACATCAGTTACACAGCATCACCATTCATCACGCAGTGGGACCTTAGTCCTATTACTCCAACATTTGTAATGAATCTGACACAAACAACACAACTCCAGCTCCTGCATTAATTTTGTCCTAAAGAAGGGCATCAAGCGCACATCTTCAGCACAGTCCCAATATTCAGCATGAAGCCAGGACACCATCTGCACAGTCCCAATATTCAGCATGAAGCCAGGACACCATCTGCACAGTCCCAATATTCAGCATGAAGCCAGGACACCATCTGCACAGTCCCAATATTCAGCATGAAGCCAGGACGACACCCACGTACCTCCAGCTTCCACCTTTAAGTAAGGACACTAGTCGCGCAGCCCCAACACTCATGACAAAGTTAGGATACCCCTCCTACAGCTCCTCTTACACTTTGGACATCCATCACACGGGTCAAGCAGCAGCTGCACTGTTCCACCAGTCATCATAAAATAAAGACAACAATCGCAATGTTCAGCATACAGTTTGGGACACCAGTCACATAGTTAAAAAATCTTCTTTTAGAACACAAGTCATACAGCTCATACACCTACTTTCAGAAGCAGCCATATAGCTCAAACATCTACTTTTGAACACCAGTCATCTACTTTTAGAACGCTGGTCATATAGCTCAAACATCTACTTTTAGAACCAGTCATATAGCTCAAACATCTACTTTTAGAACACCAGTCATACAGTTCAAACATCTACTTTTAGAACACCTGTCATACAGCTCAAACATCTACTGTTACTGTGTAGAACACCAGTCATACAGATCCAAAGCCCATCATAAAGTTAGGACATTAGTCACACACATCGTAATGTTAGGACACCAGGCATGTAACTCCCAATATTCTCCATAAAATCAGAACACAACCACATAGCTCTAACATTCACATACAATTAGGATGCCCATCACTTTGCTAAAAAAAAAAATCCACAGTAAAGTTAGGACACCAGTCACAAACATTCTTGACATTCACTCTTAAGACTGGAACATCAGTAATACCAATCACTAACATTCACCATAAACATTCATCACTTACACAGATTTAAGATTTATCATAAAGGTCAGACTCCAGTCCCATAACTCTAACGTCCACCTTCAAGTTAGATCATGTGGTTCTCACATTCAATATAAAGACAGGTTACTATTGACACAGCTCGAACATTCACTGTACAGCTAGAACACCAGCCACACAGCTTTATTATTCACCCAAACTTAGGTCATGAGTCACAAAGCTCTGACATTCCATCCTTGAGCCGGAGCTTCCTTATCCTCCATACACATGCACTCATTAACCCACACCCACACAAAGCACACACACACACAACTACAAAACACACACTAACCCACACTCTCTCATAACCACACAACACATGCATGCACACACCCATGGTTTAGTATCAATGAAGAAAAACAAAATCATGTTTAGGACTATTCTTCTGTCACATGCAGGAAACCACTTCCCTCATCACGTGTGTTGCTGGCACAGCCACTAAGTGCTGAAGGCCTCCAACTCATGTCACCAGGATACACCATTTGTGACACCCTGATGCAGCTGTACTAACAGTTCTTCGTTGTCCCATGGTGCCCTTCCCAACAGCCTCGTTTTCATTCCACAACCATTTTGCACCAAACATGTAAAACAGGTGATTGCTCACTCTTCCTTTTCATTGTCCTTAATGTTGTGTGTTTTTGCCTGAAGAAGACCCATGAGGTTGAAATGCATTATGTTTTGTCCCGCAAAATGTCTGTCTTGTCCGTGGATATAGTACCTTTCCTTTTTAAAAACTTTGTCTCTGAATGGATTGTTTCTACCCTCCACTACTTGGCCTTGAGAACTAGATTCCCACAGTGTGGACACTTCAACGATCATCACTAACTCTGTCAATCAATACCAACGCCAGCAGGATGGTGCAGAGGGATCAAGCACAGCTCCCTACCACCTGCTATGAATTCCACAAGGTAACTGTCAATTTTAGCCAACTTCACCCACTTCTGTTGGTCTGAATCTGCATGTCTCTGTTCATCCCTATCTTATCATTTCAAGTACCTTTTCTGTTGTGAATGTACAGTGAGTACCTGTTGTGTTGTGAATGTACAGTGAGTACCTTTTCTGTTGTGAATGTACAGCCAGACCAACTGCTTGGCTAGGATGTCATAGTGGTTATGGCAGGTGGGGAAGAAAGTGATCAGAAATGACAACTGACTACCAGTCACAGGCAGGGAACCGTCCATGTACTGATGTTGGATGACCTCTCTTTTCCTCTTGAAATGATAGCGTAAGCTTAGACACTAAGCTACAGCCTCATAGTTGCTTGTGTTTTGAGCAGATCAGCAGCCTGCCTTACATGCACATTTACAAGCTACAGCAATGTCAGGGGTAAGCTACAAAATGCCAAAGAGAGAAACAATTCATGGTGTTCTTGGAATCCCTGATATCAATTAAAAATCAAAAATTCATGACAAAACGAGATTTTGACATACTATCAGCTGATGATCAGATTTTTCCTAAGTTTGAGCATGTGTCTGTTTTCAGAGTTGTAACTGCATAAACCTGCAGCCAATTAGCCACTGGTAGACAAGCTGCACCAGTAATACAGCTCTAACAGCTGCTACATAAACAAACTTTGGGTAGCGGTTACATAAGTTTACAGTTTTCACTGTCCACCCCAGTCACCACAGGGGGTCTTTTCAGGGCTGCCAAACTTGAGTGATTTTAAAAAACGTCACATCCTAAACAAGTCATATCATAAAACAGATAACATCCTGAAAAACTTCTTTAAAGGCATATTCTATAAAAGAAACAAATAATAAAAGCTACTATGACAAGGTAGCTGACCTACTAACATCTTACTGCATACAGAATTAAGGCTATGCTAAGAGCACCACACATTCCCTTTGATTTATTACATCCAGATTTATAAAAAACAAAAAAGGACTTGTGAAGAATGTTATGCTGAGCACTTTAAATGCCACAAGAAGCGCATTTAAAAAGCCACATATGCTGAATAGACTGCTAATTTCTGCTCTGTACAATTTTCACTATCTAATCGCCAGATTTTAACAAAAAAGTTGTACGTCATATACTTTTCCATGAAAAATTGTGTATGAGTTAACATAACAAAGACAAGATAAATGTCTACACAGGCAGAAAAACAGCAGACGACTAAAGAAAGACAATAATAAATGACTGAAAGCCAGAGTCAGAGAGAGTGACAGAACGTAGGAAGCTGTCAGCACAGAATGACAGAACATAGGAAGCTGTCAGCACAGAGAGTGACAGAACGTAGGAAGTGATAAGCACAGAGAGTGACAGAACGCAGGAAGTGATCAGCACAGAGAGTGACAGAACGTAGGAAGTGGTCAGCACAGACAATAAGGAAGTGATTAGCACAGACAGTGACAGAACGCAGGAAGTGGTCAGCACAGAGAGTCACAGAACGCAGGAAGTGGTCAGCACAGACAGTGACAGAACGCAGGAAGTGGTCAGCACGGACAGTGACAGAACGCAGGAAGTGGTCAGCACAGACAGTGACAGAACGCAGGAAGTGGTCAGCACAGACAGTGACAGAACGCAGGAAGTGGTCAGCACAGACAGTGACAGAACGCAGGAAGTGGTCAGCACAGAGAGTGACAGAACGCAGGAAGTGGTCAGCACAGAGAGTGACAGAACGCAGGAAGTGGTCAGCACAGAGAGTGACAGAACGCAGGAAGTGGTCAGCACAGAGAGTGACAGAACGCAGGAGTGGTCAGCACAGAGAGTGACAGAACGCAGGAAGTGGTCAGCACAGACAGTGACAGAACGCAGGAAGTGGTCAGCACAGACAGTGACAGAACGCAGGAAGTGGTCAGCACAGAAATTCCCCAAGGCTCCGCCCTAGATTACCAAAACTGGGGAAAAATCCCAGTAACAATAAATATTTATTTTGACAGCAAATGTCTGAAAAGATTATGTAGGCAAACAGACAGTGCAGGATGGACAGCCAGTGTCCATTGTGAACAGTGTGTTTAGCCTACCTACACAGCTGCCACAATAGGAAACCTGACATGTTATAAATTGTGACCTGAGAGAAAAAAAAAAAAGAAAAAGAAAAAAAAAAGCGCACAAGACTTTCCAGAACAAACACAGAGGAAAAGGCCAGAAAAACAGTACATAATACTAACACACACACACACACACACACACACACACACCACTACACACACACACACACACACACACACACACACACACACACACACACACACACACACACACACACACACACACACACACACACACACACACAAGCTAAGTCTAGGAAGGAGCTGTTTCAGTGTCACCAAAGCGGTGTCACAACACAGGGACTAATTCCTATATACGTCACACACACACATGCTGACCCATGACCACAGTGCACAGGGTCCACAGCAAGACGACTGAACGCTGCAGTAGTTGAAAAAAAAAAAAAGACATGAGAACGGTGTCTCATGGGTAAGGTTCTGCAGGTGCCTGACCTGCTGGTTTGCTCAAACACTCTGGTCAGGCCTTGGACATCAAGCCAACGCTGCCTGACCTGCTGGTTTGCTCAAACACTCTGTCAGGCCTTGGACATCAAGCCACCGCTGCCTGTACTGCTGGTTCGCTCTCAAACGCTCTGGTCAGGTCTTGGACATCAAGCCAACGCTGCCTGTACTGCTGGTTCGCTCAAACGCTCTGGTCACGCCTTGGACATCAAGCCAACCATACTGCCTGTACTGCTGGTTCGCTCAAACGCTCTGGTCACGCCTTGGACATCAAGCCAACCACACTGCCTGTACTGCTGGTTCGCTCAAACGCTCTGGTCACGCCTTGGACATCAAGCCAACCACACTGCCTGTACTGCTGGTTCGCTCAAACGCTCTGGTCACGCCTTGGACATCAAGCCAACCACACTGCCTGTACTGCTGGTTCGCTCAAACGCTCTGGTCACGCCTTGGACATCAAGCCAACCACACTGCCTGTACTGCTGGTTCACTCAAACGCTCTGGTCACGCCTTGGACATCAAGCCAACCACACTGCCTGTACTGCTGGTTCACTCAAACGCTCTGGTCACGCCTTGGACATCAAGCCAACCACACTGCCTGTACTGCTGGTTCACTCAAACGCTCTGGTCATGCCTTGGACATCAAGCCAATGCTACCTGTACTGCTGGCACAGTTGTGTGTGCACGTGCCTCTGTGTGTATGTGTGAGTTGCGCAAGTGCACGCACATGTGCATGCCTGTGCATGTGGGTGTGCATATGTTTGTAGTACATGCCTGTGTGTGCATACCTGTATGCATTTGTATGTGCGTACCTGTATGGAATAGCCGTTCAGATGATGATATGAGTCATTAACATAAAATTACTTATAATAAGATAACAGCAACAATAACAATAATATAAAAATGGATAGATATACAGATAAGAATGAAACCAATAATAGAAAAATAAATGAATGAAAGAAAATAATAAACAAGAATAATCATGATCATAACCTTTAACATATTACCATGATAATGAGCACACATAAACAAAACCTCCTAAAGTTGTGCACAAGAACTCCCACACACTGACAACATACACACCATTCAGCCATTCTGTGGATGAAGACACATACGATTGCCCTCCACCTTCTGCTCCACAACACACATTGACACAGACACACCATTCAGCTGTTCTGCGAATGAAGAGACATACCATCACCTTCCACCTCCTGCTCCACAACACGCATTGACACAGACACACCATTCAGCCATTCTGTGGATGAAGAGACATACCATCACCCTCCACCTTCTGTTCCATAACAGTATTCACACACTAGCACATCCACACATTTTCTCTACCGCCATCATGCCTACCTCACCATACACTCACAAACACATATGCATGTGGACAATGCATCAGACTACTGTCCCATCCTTTCCATTCCCTAACACACAACATGGACACAGGGATCACAAGCCCAGGCATAGAAAGCTGGGTGAGTATCTCTTCTCTTGGCAGACAAAACATATATGCCTATCTTTTGCCACATCCAACCCCATACTTGAAGAATCATTTATGGCACATCTCCACTGCCCCCCCCCCCCACACCCCTGCCCCCCCCCCCCCCCGGCCCCCCACCCCCCCCCCCCCTCCACTGCCCCCCCCCCCCCCCCCCCCCCCCGTTTCCCTGGTCTCTGCAAATAGAAAATTTACTGTGCACACACACACACACAAAACACTTGTGAACACACACACACACACACACACACACACACACACACACACACACACACACACACACACATATGAACAATGCACAAATACTCATTTAACACCATTTCACCAGATCACACACAACTGTGAGCATACTTTAGCAAAAAAAAGGCAGTGATGCTGAGAGATCTAAGTTTATTATTATATGACAAAAAAAGAAGATGCAGTAACAGAAGCAGAAGAAGAAGAAGAAGAAGAAGAAGAAGAAGAGATTACTATAAACAGAGTTTCCACAAGAGGCAGATACAATCTGAAATGAAAGAGCCCCAGTCTTCCCCATGAAGAGAAGGGGGGGGGGGGGGGGTTTGGGGACAGGGGTTGGGGGCTTCACACTGCTCTAACATCCATCAGTAAATCAGTAAATTAAGGTACCAGTAGCACAGCTCCAGCATACTTCATGAAAATAGATCACTAGTCACACGGCTTGGACATTCACGCTAAAGTTAAGTCACCAGTCACCAAACTCTGACCTTTCCCATCGAGTCAGGACACCAGAGTCACATCATTCATTTGATGCACAACTCCTACATTCATCAGAAACAAGATGCAAAGCATATAAACGTACTCCCACTTTATCTTGAATATGCGTCAGATATTCAATAATGAACATACCTTCACATTTTCAGAAAGATCGGCCAAATACTTTCTGAGATTTTCCATAAAGAAGAAAACTGTTATGAGCTGTTATAGCTGTTAGTAACGGCTGTAACGGTAAAATAAAACATCGAGCATGATCCGTGACCATAATGAACATGCCTACAAATTTCAGAAAGATCACATAAGTACTCTCTGTGATATTCCATAAAAATGAAAAACCATTATGGGCCATTATATAGCCGTTAGTCATGGTTATAACAGTAAAAATAAAACATCAG